>JBBPCX010118304.1:0-20346 GCA_037974365.1 Hydrocynus forskahlii
GTTTTTGAAAGGCACCCTCAAATAAAATGTATTATTATTGTTATTATTATTATTATTATTATTATTATTATTATTATGATTAACAGCTTAGTTGTTGAAGAAAAAAAAAACCCCAGACAGTATCAGACTGGTCTCCGTGTCTGCAGCTACTCGCGGTTGCGGTTGTGGTATTGTATGTGAAAAAGCAGTATCATTCCACAGCTAAGAAACACTTTTTATATTGATTCATTCATTTTCTGAGCTGCTTGTCATAATCCAGGTTATGGGTTGTGCTGGAGCCCAGCTCTCGCAGGCCAAATGGCAAGTCACCAGTCCATCACACTGTAAACTACAGTTTAAATACAACAGGATTCTGTTGAAAAAAAATGAACTCTTCTCCATCTTCTATAAAGCCCTAAGGGTTCCCCTCAGTCACTTATTAACTCTCTTCCTCTACACAGCCACTGTTAAAGGATGTAGAAACCCAGTTACAAGCTACGTGACCCACAAAAGGAACATGGTTGGCATTAGATGGAAAGTGGAAAACATGGAAATATTTAAAACCCACTCATAGTGTACAGCAGCAACATTGCTATGGTAATGGGACGTACCTCCAGTGTTCTTGTCATGGAATGGTGATTTGCACTGTGGCATGAAAAAGCACCATCTGCTAGATTTGAATGAGAATGAAACCTTGAGAAGTTGAGATTTTTTAAAATTTGTTTTACTCTATTATTCAACTGTAGTTACATAATATGTTTTTTTTTCACATTGTGCCATTTAAAATGGAGAAATGAAAGCAAAAAAAGTTTACAAATGAAATAATGATATACAGTTAAGCCAACTTTTTTTTTTTTTTTTTTACCCCAGCTGTCATTCATATTACATACCCAGTGGAAAGAGTAGAGAAAAAATATCTGGAGTTATCAAAAGAGGTCACACAAAGAAAGAGGCCTTTTCACAGAATTTCAATGCCATGACTGGCAAAGTACTGACAAAAATGTCAGGTTTACAAATGACTAACATCATGATGATGAAGAGCATAATACCGAAAGTGTTCTTGAAGCTGTGCTATGAATTGTAGCAGTGATGTCAACGCCCACCGTGTTCTGCCCTTTCTCCTCTGAGTAAAAAATGGACATGAGTGGGACTAAATCTAATGTGAAAGCACAGACTTTTTTCCACTTCCCAGAAACAAGATCTCTTTGATGGTTCTTCACTGAGTCTCCATGAAAGGATCGGTGTCTGACACCCCTGACCAAGTAAGACGGATGGTCAGCTAGTTTGTCGATGTCCATTACCACATGTGCTGATGACATATGTCAGCAGTGTATCGACTTGCTGTGGGTCACTGCCCAGCTCTCCATGCCTGTTTACTTTGACAAATGCCTGCCTCTCCAACCATGTCAACACCATACCTGTGCCACCTGGCAGAAACAGGATACCATCTGTTTAAGATGGCACTTTTATAATACGCTGGCATTCTGAATGACCAACCCCTACATTTTCAATGCGAAGAGAAAAGGTAATAGGCAGACACACTATTGGCAAAAGAGGTCTATGTAGTACATTTAACAAAAAAAACAAAACTTTCTTTGACTTGTAAAAATAGTGGAACCATTTTTCTGATTTTCTGTCAAGTTGCAAGTGACCAAATCTGATTAGATCTCAACCCACAAAATAAAATGTTACCTGAAAACAAAAACTAAGTTACAGTTTTTTGTGTCATAATAGAAACCACCTTGGCTTTGACGCAATAAAAAATATTAAGATTCCATACGACTCTTTGTGCTTCAGATGGCAGAAACTGTCCTACTTAAGTCAGACATGCTGAACTTGAGCTGCATGTCTGAAATAGGGCTTCATCATGAACAAGACAGCAAGGACAAATTACCCAGCTAAATAAATGTTAATCCACATTTTTGATTGGAATGAAATTTCGGTATCGTACCCAAGCACTCTTTCGAAAATAAAGTCGTGATTAACACTTGGCGAAGGTCACAATGGTTATGTACACTGCACATGCAACAGTGTGGAGCAGTGGGAAAAAGCCTACTTTGCATGGCTGTGTCCACGTAATTACTGCTCATTACTGCTTGATTATCATTAGCTTTGTGTTGCCATGAACACTTGTGTGTTGGCATTAAAGCTGGAGCCCATTTAATCAGCCTACACACCAACTGATGCAGGGCTTTCTGAGCCTGGCAAGATTGATGGACAGAATTAAACACTTAAAGTGTGTGAGTGAATTAAAACTAGGCACTGCCTGGGTCTTGAGAAAAATTGGTGCTTTGAATTTATATGACTCAAATGTCTCAACTGGTTGCACATGAATAAAATATGTTGCGTCAACACAGTTGCTGTCTTTGCATTTACGTCTTTCGGCAAGAGTTGTGTTGGCGTAATGCATTTTATTCATGTGCAACTGAATGACACAGATGAATCATGTTAATTCCAAGCAGCCATTTTCCCACAATAAAGGCAAAACATTTCATCATAAAATTCATTTCATGTATCATAAAATTCACAATGTTTGTATATAAATTTAAAGAAGACCTCATGACTATATGTACACTTTTGCAAAAATGTTTTGGAAGCAACATTAAGAAAAATCAAGCACTTGGTAACATAAATGAATAAAATATGCACATGCAGTTGCTGAGTATACTAGAAATACTGATAATATCAATAATATACTCAGATCAGTTGTATAAGACACACTACACTGTGACAAGACCATCCAGTACATATTTATTTTTATAAAGTAAAATGGCCACTGACAGTCATGCGTGAACACACCACAGCACACAGTATGAACGTTGTGAAACTCTTTCGCTGCATTTAACCCATTCACAAAGTGAAGCAGTGGGCTGGGGGGCGCCCTGGGCGCAGCGTGTGGGGACGTTACCTCTCTCAAGGGTACCTCAGTGGTACCACTAGCAGTCCTGGGATGTGAACCCACGACCTTCTGATTCTGATGGCAGGGGCAACTCCCTCACCAGTCGGCCACCACAACATGACAAAATATAGCAAACTTTTTTCAACACCAAGTGATGTTCCTTCCAACAGAAGCATATTTAGCAGCATTAATAAATAATCTTCTAAACAAAATTAATTTGCTGTCCTCTGTTGTCGTTCGTCATTAGTATCAGGACATCTATTTTCATCTATGGGAGAAATCAGTGGCATTTTTGAAAATGCCACCGCTCCAAAGTTCACACATATTTTCATGAATACATTTTCCTGAAATAACTGTGATGTTTGAATGATGAGGTCTTTACATACCTGAAATGCAATCTTTGCTACATAAATGATATATGCAAGTTAACACTCCTATACAATTAACTGACCTTACAAGACTGGCAAGCTCACCAAAATACCCCACACAAACTAGTAAGCTTTAACACATACTCATCAAACGGATCTGGTGGATTTAACTTCTTTCACATGTAAGCTCGGACTCATTTGTGATGATAGTTAATATTGCCTGTCTGTAGAATCTGCAGAAACTAGATGTTGAGATTAGTTACAAATCTCTGGGATGCAGTTTAGCATAGTTTTAATGATGAGAAAAAAAAAATACAAAATGGAATGTTTTAAATATTTAATTAAATATGAGCATGTCACAGAGAGAAATATATAAATACACTACGTGCATAGACCAACCAGCCATAACATTAAAACCACCAGCATTATTTTGTGTAGGTCCCCTCTGTGCTTCCAAAACAGCTCTGATCCGTTGAAGCACGGACTCCACAAGTCCGTGCTGTGGTATCTGACACCAAGACGTTATCAACACACCCTTAATATCTTCCAAAGTAAATGCCATGACCCAAAGTCTATCAAGAGAACACTGCCCAGGGCATCACACTGTCTCTGCCGACTTGCTTTTATCCCCATAGTGTATCCTGGTAACATCTCTACTCCAAGTAAAAGACACACGCACACCTAAAAGAAAATGTTATTTATCAGACCTAGCCAGCTTCTTTCATTGCTTCATGGTCCAGTTCTGATGCTCGCTACCTCTTGTAGGCACTTCTGTTGGTGGACAGGGGTCAGTAAGGGTACAGCTTATCTGACTGATCTGCAGCTACACAGTCCAATATGTAGCAAGCTGTGATGCAGTGTGTGTTCTGATACCTTTTTATTTGTGCCAGCATTAACTTTTTCACCAGTGTGTGCCTTAGAAGATGTTCTGTGGGATCAGACCAGACGGGCTAGCATCAGTGAGGCCTGGGCACCCATGACCCTGCCTCCAGTTGACTGTTTGACTTTCCCGGGGCCTCTTTTGCTGTGGCAATGTTTCAAAATATAGACAAAAATGACTCTTGGAAGCTTTTTTTATTCGACCTTTTCTTAATGCAGTTTTATTTGCGTATCAAAATATGCCTGACATACAGCCATTTTAACTTTCTTTTTTCTAAATGGGCTACCACTGATCTATTGGTTTTTCCATTATTATTTTTATTTTTGTTCTTCATAACCAAATTGATTTTTGAACAAACTGATCTTATTTTTAAACATAGTTTATGCCTAAAGCACTAAACGACCTCAGTGTAAAGATATAGAATATGAAATAAACTTTTCATGCCATGCTTTGCCATGTCACCAAATGGCAAATAATGCCTGACCTCAGAGGCCCATGATGTAAGAATGACGATTTCATAAGAAATAGAGTTTTTGAGATACCTGAAAATACAGTTATTGTCAGAAATGTAGGCATAACGATGGGCATAAAAATGAAGACAACTTTAATGGGATTATGTTTGATGGTCCATTAATGGCCGTAGTTCAGACTGATGGTTAATGTAGAAATATAGTTGTAGTGGAGTCATGGGCTGACCTTGACTGACACATCTCAAGGCGGGATGAAAGCTGACCTAATCTCTGTAGCCAAGTCTTCATGGCATGTGTGTGTGAGAGTAATTATTATTCATACTTGCTGGCATTTCAACTGCATTGCTAAGGCACTGATACTACTGCTGTATAAAAGTGAGCACTGTTTAAAAGTCAGGAAGAGCCATTTAAGTTACACGACAATCCTCAATCTAACCTCATTTCCATTTCAAACCTGCCACTCACAGCCACCCTGATTCATTCCGCATGTGGGAGCCTGTGCCCCATGATTCTCTCAGGATTTACTCATTTTTTTTTAATATTTGATAACCTATACACATGAGGAGAAGGGCTCAAAACAGTTTTGCAGATGTTAACTGAAAACTGCACACAAGTATCAGGCAGTTGAACACCCAGTAATAGGAATAACATTTGACAAGTTTTGAGGAAAATCCTGCCAAAATGCAGTTAACTACCCTTTACATTCCAAAAACACACACATCACATGAACAGGAGTGTGTGTGATCATGTGTCTGCCCTGTGGGGAGCAGTGTGTGGGGACGGTGCCTTGCTCATTGGTATCGCCGTGGTGTCACTAGCAGTCCTGGGATTCAAACCCACGGCCTTCTGATCACAGGGGCCACCAGCTGCCGAGTGGTTAGGGAGCTGTATGCCAGACAAATATATTGATGTTTCAGTTGATTAGCTCAGTTATTTTGCAGTAATGTTCATTTTTGATTATAACATTTCATATCCATGCTAAAGGTTTTGTTCGGAGGCATTCTGCTAGTATTTATTGCATTAACCATGGCAATGTTTTGTGTTGCAGTTTGCTTTTCCAGCCTGCGTGACTAATCTAAAGCTTAATCATCGGTGGTGGTATCTGATTAGTCTCTGAATGCTCCAGGAGTCCAGTAATTGTTCAGAAGTTTTCTGTGATGCACGTAGTGCTTTCATCAGTGAGTGTTTGCAGTGAAGCACAGATGTTTCAGCAGCTCAGATGTAGACTTGGGGAGGAATGGACTACATAGAATGGCTCTACATAATTAGGATACAAAAAAGTAACTGCATTCTGTGAAAGTTACAGGGCAAAAAGGTGCAATCCAATTTGTTAAAAATGGGGATTAGTAGCAGGATTAAAATTTAAAAAATTCATTTTAAATAAAGACGAATATGCTACCACAGACGTGCATTCTTGTCTTAAGGTCTGAAGTGAAACGAGCTAATCTTTCAATGGTCAATTCACTACCATGGCCTACCTTAACGTCCCGGTCAGTGGCCGCTAGAGGCCACCATGTGGGACACAGGTGTGGGTGTTCCCCAGCCGGCTTTTCAGTAAGGGTTCTCAGCTGGTTTAGTAATAAGGGATGTTTGTGCTCACTGGTTCTTGTCTGTTTCCGTGTTAGTATATAAGCTCCCCTGGGATGCATCCCAGGGTTGGTCCTTTCTGTCGAGTTAAACGCATGCTGTCTCCTGAGTTTGCTTTTGTTTGCGTTTAGGCACTCGTGCCTTTTTTGGATTTTGTAAATAAGAGTTAAGCAAAAGTATGGAAGTCTGCGTCAGCGCCGCCCTTCACTGCCTGGAGACAGGCTGCGACATGACACTACCACGGTGAAAAAATGCATTTTTGTGTGGAAATTATTTAGTCTTTAAAGAAGAAAAGGCGAACAACATTGCAGCACAGTGCAGTTTATGCCTTCCAGCTGTGAAAATGCTGTTGTCTTCAAAGGACTCGACATCTAGTGTAAACATTCACAGGTAAGATGAACAGCTAATGTTACTCAGGATTTCAGTTAGTCGATACTACTACACTACTACTACTGCTACTGAAATATATATTTTTGGGACAGTGTGAGTGTGGTTAAAAAAACACCAATTGTTTATGGCAGTTTAATAGAAGCTTAATTGTGAAGTTTGAACACCATACATAAATACAAATTGAAATACAAATTATTACATTATTAAAGATTTTATCTTTTCGTTGTAAATTATACCATTCTGTAGCCTGATATTTTAATTTGGAATCGGTATTCCGTCTAAATTTGTTTTATGGTTTTTCTTTAAAAATACACTGAGCTGAGGAGACATTTTTGATTCCAAAAGTTTAGTTTCCCCATATTAATTTCAAATTTTACAGTATTCTGTTGTTTTACAGAATATATTTAAGTAAAAGTCATCATATTTATATGGATCGAGCTAAACAAAAGGTAACAAAAAGTAATCAAGTTATGTCACTTTAACATTGTGACCCTTGAATTAGGTAATTGACCACATTTTTTACCAGGCAATTAGTAACTATATTGGAATACTTTTTACAGTAATCCTCCCAACCATCTTCAAATGTTTTATTTGTTTGTTCCAAACACTTTACTTTTGAGTTAGTTACTTAATTCGTTTAAGGCAATCAGTTAACACTAAATATTTAAGTAGACACTAGTTATCATTACTTTAAGTATCAGCAAATATATGTAATATGTGAAGAATGAGTGTGTAGGCATGAACTACCCATCTTTGTCCCAGTATATTTAGTATTAGTGAACTTTGCCCTCACTAATACTAAATATATTGCCCTGGCTCTTTGTTTACACATGCAACCAGCTGATATCGCTATGGCAAGATGCGAGAAAGCACAGAGAGATCATCTCAGACATTCCCTCAGAGATACAGAGGCGGAAGACAAAAAGGGGGTGCCACAGAGGAGCAAGAGGTTGAGGAAAAAAGGCAGCAAGGAATGGGCAATAGTCTAGCAAGCAGAAGGGGAGGAGGCGATACAAGCCGAATCTTCCTTAGAGTAACATGGACAATGGGAGGTCACTGGACAATAAGATGGACAAGCTTACCACACGAGTCAGACACAACAGGGAATTTCGTGAGCGCAGTTTGATGTGCATGTCTGAAATGTGGCTGCATAAGTGTATTCCTGACTCTGCCGTGGACATTGCTGGCTTTTTGTGTGTTTGTGCAGACAGAAGGGGAGGGGGAGGATTCACTGTTTTTGTAAATGAGCAATGGTGCTACCCTGGTCACATTATACTAAAGGAACGCATCTGCAGCCCAGACACTGAGCGGGTAGCAATGAGGCTATGTCCATACCATCTGCCCAGGGAGCGCTCAGAAGTGATCACCATTGTTGTTTACAGACGAGGCACCCAGATACTTTCATTCTTATCCTCTGTGACTTCAACCATGTCTCTCTGAACAGGACACTTAACACTTTCGCACAGTTTATGGACTTTCTCACCAGAGAAAACAAGACATCTGACTTTCTGTATACTAATATCAAAGAGGCATTCAGCTGTACAGCCATTACACCTCTGGGGAGATCTGACCACAACCTGCTGCATCTCCTACCCACCTACCGACCACTGGTGAAGAGGCATCCAGACACTGTCAAGGCAGTGAGGAAGTGATCAAAAAGGCCAGTGCCGCCCTGCAGGACTGCCTGGAGACTCTTATACTGTGTCACAGAGTATATCAGAGGGTGGTGATGGCGTGCTAGTGGGTAGGATACTTGCCTCCAAGAAGTCATGGGCTCCAATCCTACCTGCAGCATACCACCTGAGCAAGACCCTTAACCCCAAGGTGCTCCAGGGGAGACTGCCCCCTGTAGTTAGGGAATGGAAGCTGCTTTGGATAAAAGTGTCTGCAAAGTTCTGTAAACATAAATGTAAATATATCAACTTCTGTGCTGATAACACTGTACCAGTAAACCCAAATTTTGCTTCCTCAACTACAAAGACATTAAAGACACCCTCTGCCCCTTGGTTAGGCCAGCACTAGATCTCCTTCAGTTCGCCTACCAGGCAAAGATTGGAGCTAATGGTCTAATCATCTACCTGCCACACCATGCCCACCACAAGCTAGGAGGATCCCTGAGGATCATGTTCTTTGATTTCTCCAGTGCCTTCAACATCATTCAACCCAACTGGAGAGAAAGCTGTCTGCTATGCAGGTTTATGCTCCCCTAGTTTTGTGGATTATGGATTATCTGACTGAAAGGCCACAGTACATACAGCTACAGAGCCGTGTGTCTGTATCATGCATGGCGTCAACTCAGAATATAGGATGGCAGGGAACAGTTTTGTTGACTGTTGTGAGCTGAATCAGCTCCACCTCAACATCAACAAGACCAAAGAACTTAAGGACTTAAAAAGGACTTAAGAAGATTACAGTTTCCTGTCACACCCCTGTCTGTTAGGGGGGTTGATTGTTCAGGACTTCAAGTACCTTGATGTGCACATGGATAATAAGATGAATTGGTCAAAGTAGGCAATACGTTCTATGAAGACGCTACTCTTTTAGATTCTGCAACACTATGTTGTGAATGTTCAATTAGTCTGTAGTGGCCAGTGCCATTTTCAAGGCTGTGGTGTGGTGGGGTGGCAGCATGAAAGTGGCAGACACTGAGAGACAAGTTGATCAGGAATGCAGGCTCGGTGGTGGATGAGGAACTTGCCATTGTGGAAACTGTGGCTGAAAGGAGAACGTTGTCTAGACTTTAGTTCATTTTGGACAACGCTGATCACCCACTCTTCAGAGCGCCACAGAAAATACTTCCTCCCCACTGCCATCAGACTCTGTAACTCCTCCCTCATCACACACAATAATTTGTGCAATAACCTGCTACTTCTCAAATGTGCAGTTTCTTATTGTATGCTAAATCATTTTCATTACACACAATATCATAATTATGTACAATAGTTTTTTCACAATAGTCTTTTCATTTGTAAATCACTACTTATGTCACTATTTATGTTACTACTTATGTGCAGTAGTTCATGTGCAGTGGTCTTATCATGTGCAATTTCACGAATTATGTCACTATTACATGCAATAAGAGTCAATTGAAACTACTTCAGCAGTAATTTTATTTATTTATCTGTGGTATTTATACTTCCCTTACTGACCACTGAATTTTGTGTATATAGCATTGTGTTTTAGTACTGAGCTGTTTCAGAGTATTTTCTGGAGAGTTTTATTTGAACTTCATGCTATATTTAATGAAACAAGCATAAGAATTAATTCAACCACGTGTTCACAAAATATATTTTCTATGCAACTGTAAAACATAATTGCAAATGTAATCAATAATTATACTTCATGAATTTGATGAAGTTCTGCTTCATTTCCATGTTACCTTGACATTTATTCCATTATATTTCCAAGAGAAATGTACAAGAGATTTTTCTTTTTTCTCTTGTCAATCTGTTAAATTTATCAGTTTAATTTAATTATTCCACCAAAAGCATCTGTATAAAAATAATACTGCCCACACTTATCCTAGTTTGTTTTTGCGCAAGGACTAATAAACCTAATTAGTTGCCGCATCTTACACCACCACATCAAAAGCCACTAAATCAAAGAAAACATTGTTAAAATATATGTTTTTTTTTTTCATTTTTGCACATTATCATTAAACTTTATTTTTAGTATTTATTATAGTGGGTCCATATTTCCATGTGTATTTGAGCAATTTACAAAGTATCCATACCTTTCTCTGTAACTTTCTCTCTGTACTTTTTCCACCCTGATCGTAGAGGTGGAAGTGTCAGGTAGTCACTGCCAAACAACATGATATTATTTTATTATATTGTCAGACCTATAGGTTATTTGCAGTATTACTCACATTTTCCCTGGTTTGGCTCCACCCTTTTTTCTATTCAACCTCATCCTGTATTCCTAACTCCTCCACTTTGCTGTCACCATGTGTAGCTTGCCTCCTCTCCTTCCCAGTTGGTGTCTTTGTCTTGTCTGGTTTTGTATATCGATTTGTGTATTTGCTTAGTTAGATTTGTTTGTTGGTGTTACTTCCTTATTTCCCTTCTGTTAATTAAGATCTAAACATACATCCTGCCCCATTCATGACAACAAGGTGCTCATATATGTTGTAGATCAAGCTAAAATGACAAAAAGTGTTCTCTGAGGTGCTTCTGAAACAACACTTTTAGTCCAGAATGTTAGCACACTCATCATCAAATTAAAAAAAAATTGTTCAAACAGGAGGCACACAAAAAAACATTTGTTCCTATTAGAATCCATCCATCTTTTCCACTCTCAGCCCAGAACGAATGAATAAAAGAAAAATAGCAAATTGTTGATGCCTTAAATATTGCGTTGGTATTTCCAGAATGAGTTTACTTACGCAGAAAAGTCATTTTTCCTGGCCATCCAAATCACGGCCTCGGGCTAAATTGGACCTGTGAAGTTTTGTGCGGTCTGCTGGAAGACATCCATGTTTGGCTGAGATATCAGTTTTGTACCGCAAGTACCACATAACACACAGCACACACAGATCGTCTTGTTATTTTGTGGCCCACAGCTAGCCATTAACTGTGGATTACATTTCATGGCCCTCCAGCCAAGGACGTCTGGGCACCCCTTTCACTTGAGAACGCTAACTGCTAAATAAATTCCACCAATGTCAAATGCATGTTTCCCTGGTGGTGAGGCATATAGTAGCAGTTCATCCTTTTCACGGGTCAGTTCGCTACATGGAAACAACCTTAAATGTCACTTCTTTATTTTTAATAATAAGTTTATTTTTATTCATAAGTTTGAAGTGAGGTATGCAAAACATCAAACTTTTATCTGAAGTACAAAGACTGAATGAAAAAAAAACTATCATGAAATATGTTCTCTAATATATTTGTGCCACAGTTGCACACTTTTCAGTTTCAGGAAATACTTTGTGACCCCCCCACCCCCAACAACTTTTGCAAATATTACAGGATCTTCTCCAACAATGTTTAATGAAACCGGAGATCTGAGATCATTTGCCTATACAGACCCTCTCCAGATCCTGCAGACGCTTGTGGATTTAACAGAGTATTATCCTAGATAGGAGATTATGAATATGAAAAAGAAAATCACCAAAAACGAGATCTGATTGATTAAACACCACTGCTTATTGTATATTGTATTGTGTGTCCAATTACAGAAACCGTTTCCAAGAACATTCTGTTCTTGGAAAATTTCACATTAATTTCTGCATTTGACAGAGTGTCATCCAGATGCTAGAACATCTGCTTTCACAAAGTTAGTACCAACCTCTCTTATTCAAAGAGTAATGCTCTCCAGCAGATAGTGGGACACTTTTAGAGATTCTGAGCCTCACCACTTGAAACTTTTTTTTTTTTCACCGTAATTAAGTCATGTCAGAAAACAGAGCATCCTCATAACAGAATGGAATAATTGCTCAGGAGACTGGTGCCTGTACTGTGAGGTCACCGCTCTGCCTGCAAAATAATATGTATATCCAAACACCACCCTCTGTTGTTATGAGACAAGATGAGACAAAATAGACAAAAAAAGATTTCTTAATATAAAACAACTAGTTTCTAATATGCAGTGCATATTTTGCAAGACTCAGCTTCATGCTCCTTCAATTTGATTTTCTTTCGCATCATTCCCAAGGTAGGAGTCACTGATTCCTCAGGACCATCTAATTACAGAATTTAAATTTTGGAAGTGTATGCGGGGTGCACAAGGGGGTGCTGTAGCTAACCTGGAACATGCTTAGCTTCTTCATAGCACCCCCAGAAATGTAGTATCCACATGCACGGAACTCACAAACACAGTGCTTAAAACCACATTTAAATGAAATGTGACTGAAAATGTTTCTAAAATGTGTTATTTTGACAGCGCATGCATGTGGTGGTGCCAGTCCACTAGGGGCGCTATCCTTCTGCCAGTTTAATGATGCCTCTCGTGTTTATAGACAATAAATGTAGGGCATCAGTGGCTGGTATAATGTACGATACATGCCTGGTAAAATTAAGCTTTTATAAATAATGAATGACAAAAAAAACCTGGCAAATGCTTAAACTTAACAGAATGTACTTTTTCCAGCATCAGTACAGCTCAAATGCGCCGCATATTTATACTTAGTTTGTGTGAACGTTGGCATCGTATGAAATACTTGATGTTAATAATATAGTATTCGGTGAAAAAGTTAATGAAGTGAGAAGGTGATGTGGAGGACAACACATACATAAACCTCTCATGACAACTAACATAAACTTAACATAAATCTAACATAAACTTAAATGACCTATGTGAGCATTCTTGAAGGCTATTTCCAACAGTGTCAGGTGCCACAACATTAGTGTGACAACATCAGATTTGACATTCAAAAGATCAGATATGTAGTATGACATGATTCTTGTTGGAATTAGCTTTTATATATGTGTATGTAGGTTTCTGTCAGATGTCCTTATGCTTAGATGTCAAAAGGCCTTACAAATACTTGCCTTGTCAAAATGTTACACACTTTGTTTTTCAGGAGTATATCAGATTCATTCAATGGGCTCAATGAGAGACATCCAGCACCTTTGCTTAAGGTGTCGTGTGTGTTTCCATTCAAATTGCTGCTTTTGAACACATTTCGTGGCTGTGATTTGCAAGAAAAATGAAAGAAGGAAGGCTTATTAAACAGCAGTGGTTATAATATTATAGCCACTATTATATCATTTGAGGTTGCACTGTCACAAATATAAATGTAACACTGGGGTTGTCTAAACAAGACTGTGTTAAACACTGGCGGGAACAAAAAAAGAAAAAGATTTTCAACTTTATTTTCCAGCTTTTAACCTTATTATGAGCGGAGATCATGGGTAAACATTTTGAAATGATTTGCAATTGCTTTCCTTTTTATTTTAAGACACTTCTGTAACTTAATTGCATTTATTAAAAAGTTATACAGTGACAGCGCCTTTCTGCCTCCCACCCGCTGGTGCGTTGCATAAGGGGAGGCACCACCCACTGAACTTGCCACATGTCAGTTCTGGCTATTTGCCTGTTTTTGCAGTCTACATGCTGAGCACTTTTACTCCAATTAAAAGCATCATTTTTAGTTCAGCAGTAGCACCGTCTCGCTTATTATTCTCTGAATTGGCCACAGAGTAGACCTCAAGCTTCGACAGCCTTAAGGGTGGCCACACAGGCCAGAAAAAACCCTGCAGCAATGGCAATCAAACCTCCACCAGCAAAGGGAGTAATACCAAGCACATTTCAGCCAGCCTTGATTGCTTTCTGCGGCTTTGTAACGATGTGCTCGTAAACCACTGAAAAAGAGATAACAAAGAGGACTGCAGTGTGTACTACTGTCATCTTAAGTCATATTAAGTGTAAAGTGTCCATTTGTCATACGTGAACACCACAGCAGACAGTGTAAACAGCATGAAATTCTTCTCTGCATTCACCCAACTGAAGCAGGCGGGCAGGGACACAGCGTCCAGGAGCAGTGTGTGGGGATGGCACCTTGCTAATGGGTACCTCAGTGGTGTCGCTAGCAGTACTTCGCTGAACATTGTGAGGGTATCAAACTGTGAGCCCTGAATGATTTATCAAATCGAATCGTGAGCAGACTGTATCATCACACTCATTATGAGCTCATCATATAGCATAAAAATAGGCCATTGATTAAACAAGCCCTAAAAATATGCTCCAAAATCACTGGATCCTTTTCTGCTTGTTTCAGTGACCTTATCAGCAGGGACCTCATGTCAACAGTGTATCTGATAGACTTCAAAAACAAATACAGGTGAAGGCCTAATTAGCAGGAGCTGGAAATTATATAATATTTCAAAGGATGATGAGGTTTGCTCAGAATAAGACATTCAGTCACTGTGGGTCTGTGTGTACTGATGTCTTGCCAGTCTCCGAGACCCTAGATAAAAGTGTGCGCGTGTGTGTGAGTGTAAGGAGGATTATGCCTCGACAGTTCCACACTGGAAGCTAAGAGACTGCTTGCCTTCAGCACTTGGCTCTTTTCCCCGTAGTGTTTTGCTCTCCATGGGGTTCTCTTTCTCTCGCCCCGTCATGTGCTTGCTCTCCTGGCAGATCCAGCTGCCCCACAGCTCTGGGCTGGTTTGAGCTAGTGGGCCATAGCGAGGGTCTCTGGCCCAGTGGGATCATTCTTCATTGATGTCTCGGAGCCTGTTCAGAACTAATCAAATGGCATCTTTGTTTGTGTCTGTGCTTGTGCCTTCACGTCTAATCCTGTGCCAGTTGTGTACTGTGTACAAAGGAAATCCACTGGAAAGGTTACTAAGCCTCTCGCAAAAAAAAAAAAAAAAATAGTGTCTGTGTAATTGTGATTGTGCTGCGTATTAGTTTTCTGTACAATTCCAATCCGTGACTTAAAGAAAACAGAGCTAGCCTATGTTATCAGTACTAATAAAATAAGCTGAACTTTGCAAAGTCACACAAAACCATTCAGTTTGGTTACTTTAAGGTTCAGGGTTGAGTTTAAAGTTAGTCTTACATCATTTATATTACATGCGGCTACTTACAGTCATATCGAAACCTGTTAACCTGTTTTGTTGCCTTTTTACTATTCGTTTTTTTTACAGGACTTTAAAGAGACGGTTGCATTTACATTTACGGCATTTAACAGACGCTTAAGCGACTTCCATTCCCTAACTACAGGGGGCAGTCTCCCTGGAGAAACGTAGGGTTAAGGGTCTTGCTCAGGAACCCAGTGGTGGTATGCTGAAGGTAAGATTCGAACCCATGACCTTTTGGTCCAGAGGAAAGTATACTACCCACTAGGCCGCCACCACGAGTTGCACTTCAGTTACCTTATTACTGCACATAGGTAATGGCATACACACAATATTATATATAATGTTAATAATAATTAGAAGTGCTAACAGCTACAGCCTGCTAAAAGACGTTATTCTGCTAAAAGACGTCATTATTTCAGATTTGAAAATCATTCGTTTCATCACACCCCACGCCCTCACGGACAACAGTCCAGCACACCACCCTCAGCCACAAGGGAAGTATGTGGGAATGCTGTTTACGTCAGTTTAGTTTTCAGTACAATAGTCCCCCACAGACTGGTCACCAAGCTGAGGGTCCTGGGACATTGAATCTTGTATCATAATGGGAGTCAGTGTTAAAAATATTATTTTCCAAGAAGTCTCTACTTATCCGTTCAGCTTGCAATTTTCAGAAAATATGAAGGGCAACTGGGCAAATTAAGTAAAAAAGAAAATGTGACAAAAATAGAGGTACACGGGTTTGTCCCAAGAGTAATGACAAAATGAAAAAGGGGGTTTAAATTACTTAAAAGTGTGTGTAAAGAACATAAATAAAAATAATTTTTAACACAAACACACTGGGTTGTTTTTGCTGCATGTCATGAGAAGGAGCTTTATATGTGTGTGTGTTGGAGATGGGCATGAACCAGAGTGACCACAGCGGATGTGAAAGTTCCAGCCAAGAACAAGCTGTGTGTGGCAGGATGTAAGCCAGTCAGTCCACACTGATAGTGCCAGGCTGGCTTTACTTCTGACTCCATCGACTCCACTGCCTCTGCATTAAGCGATCCCCAAACAGCCCCAGGCTTACAGAATTCACTCTGGCTTACATTCAAGGCTTAACTGCACAACTGCCCCTTGTAAACATATCAAACCATATACAGAGAGTACAGTCATATTCCACATAAAGACTGTGTCATGGGATTACACACTTCACCATGAAGCTTAAACTCCTTCCACTGCAGTATTAATGTTCAAATAATCATCTAAAGGCTCATTATCAGGTAACTACTTTGGTAAATCATTGAATTTGCTTGATTGATTCGTTTCCACTTTTCAGTTAATGTACAGATTTAAATGAAGTCAATTCAGTGCAGTTCAACAATAAATAATAGGTTACATTTATATAGCGCCTTTCACAAACCCAAGGTCGCTGTACATAGCAAGGAAAAAAAACACAAAACATCCATATTACATAGGCATGGTGGAAGGGAAATATTCAGTGTTCAGTGACTTTTCTGTCATAGCCAGCATGAACTTATTCAGCAATTTGTGTTTCAATAGCTCTTCTGAGAGATTGGACCTTCCCTCCCCATGGGCATCAATAAGCCTTGGCTGCCCATGATCCAGTTCACAGTCTTCCCTCGAACCTCTTTTGGTAAGTACTAACCTCTGCATACCATTTTGGAGATGCTCTGACACAGTCATCTAGCCATCACAATTTCTCCCTTGTCAAAGGCGCTCAGATTTTCCTACAAAGTCAGAACAGTTTTGAAATGAAAATGTATGAAAACAAACATGCAGACACATACAGACTGAGAGCCCTTCCTCCACAATCAATCCTTGGAGCTAAGTAAATGAGCAGATGGGAGCAGTTTCACAGTTTCCACTGCTGTGTCAAAGCCCACGGCCCTCTGACGTCTAAGCCAAACAAAGTGTGACATCTCTCAAGGAGCTCAGAATCTCCAATAAAGGAAGTGGGTGACACTGGGTGAGCCCACGGGGCTGTAAATCTCACTCTCCGAATGGCCCCGTGACACTTAGCATGACAGACAACAGCACACTCTAATAACCAAACTAGCCTCCAACCCTGAGGCCTCTGACTGATTGATTTGTTGCCTGTCAGAGAACTGGCCTTGAAATGCCATGGGAAAATAAATGAATAAATACATACCTACATACACAAACAAATAACAAGCTGGCCTGTCTCAGATACACTGGAAACAGGACACAAGTTGGCTTTTATTCATTCAGACTCAAAGACTCCGTGGCCTTTATTATAAAGGTGAGAAATCATTTTAAGACTTTTCTTGGCACTTGACGACACTGACATCAGAGGCCCCAGTGGTTCATTTAAAGCAGCTCTGTTCCCAGGCATGGGGACCAATATACTCCAAATAGCTTTTTTAGGCCTGTTCTTTGTCTGCTTCGGGTTCATTCAAAAGTGGAATTTCGTCACGTTGTGCTAAAAAGCCTCCAGGGACGTTATCGTTCTCCTCATGGTCTCTTTGACACACCGCCCCATTGCTGCTATTCAATAATGGAAACTGAATGGAACTGGGCTTTGAAACATGGACCTGACTTCTTGGAAATGACTTCCACCTTGTAAAAGATCACCAACCATTTTCCCTTATTCAGGGAGGAAATGCGCCTTGACATAAAAGACAGATTTATTTTATAGGTGTCCTATTGGATCGAACAGCAAATCAAGAGAAAGAAGCCAGAGCTTCCATCTGGGTTTTCCATGCTTCTAAACAACATCTAAAAAGAAAACAGACGATGGAAGAGCAGATCGTGTAAATTGGCTCACTCCCCATCTTTATATATAATGTTCAGCTGTATGTGCGCACAACACTTGCCTAAAGCCATCACCGTTACAGAAATAGCACAGCATTGAAAAATGTCAATAAACAACAAAGAATCATTTAACCTCAGTAAAGTAAAAGCTATATATCCTCAAAATAATGAACAGTATTTTATTGGACATCAAAATAAGGCCCATGGAAGAAGTAACCTACAATAAGAGAAGAGTGCTTGTTAGTTACCATTAGTCAGTCAATATGGTAGCTGCTATAGAAGGAAGCACATCAGGGGGGAAAAATCCCTGAAATCCCTGAAGAACAGATGAAAAGAAGGAAGACACAACAAAGCTTTTATGAACTAATGACTTCTCCCCAGATACTGCAGCAGAATCCCATGTGCAGACTAAAAGGAAACACAGCTCCTTATCATTGCCTTTTGCTATTTAGAGAACGCTGGCAACTTGCACTGGGGAGTAAGATAATATCATGCTTATTACTCAGTCATCGTGTAATGCTACCCAACCTATCAAGTCATCTTCAATCATTAATGAATATGTATTTTGACCTCTAGCATCAATTAAGCCTTTACTGACATATAGCAAGATTCATAGAGTAATTACACTATTCTAGTTTCCAATTACTTTAAACTAATCAGCCACAATATTAAAACCATTGAGAGGTGAAGTGAATAACACTGATTATCTCTTTGCTGTCAAGGTGTTGGATATGTTGGCTAACAAGTAAGCCGTCAGTCCTTGAATTTGATTTGCTGAAAGCAGGAAAAATGGGCAAGCCTTCTGTTTGATCCCCCAGAAGAGCTGCAGTAGAAACAAATTGCTGAAAAAATCATGCAGGCTACCATGGAAAGGTGTCAGAACACTGTGTAGCTACAGACTGGTCAGAGTGCCCATGCTGACCCCTGTCCATTGCCAGGTGTACCTGCAACAGGCACATGAGCATCAGAACTGAACCATGGAGCAATGGAAGAGGGTGGGCTGGACTGATGAATTTCTTTTACATCATGTGGACGGCCAGGTGCATGTGCAGTGCTACACCTGCATCAAGGCGCGCTATAGGAAGAAGGCCAACCAGCATAGACAATGCGATTCTCTGGGCAAAGTTCTGCTGGGATATCTTATTCCCTGGCATTCATATGGATGCTACTTCGACTCAAAATTGTTCCGGAGTGGTTTGAGGGATGCGTGTGTGAGGAAGATGTTGGCTTGGCTTCAAGATTCTCCAGATCTCAATTCAGTCGAGCATCTGTGGGGTGTGTTGGACAAAGTCGTCCAAAAATGTACAGAAATAAATTTACAATCTCCTGCAACCATTCTAGTCAAGGGAGTGTAATCATGTTTAAATAGAGCTAAGTATTCCTCTCTAGGCAGCTAAAAATAGTTTTTACGATAACAAAAACCTAGCAAAAAGTTAATGGAGTTCCAGTGCTATGTTGTCTGTATAAAAAGCAGCATCCCTACTCTTCCACAGCACTGCTCATCTTCGTTCTTCCCTCAGCCCACAGAAACTAGTCCACTCATTTATTACCTCTCGCCTCCAATACTGCAATTACGCTGCCTTCCTGTAGCCGGCTGCATTAAGTTTGAACTAATCGTCATGCATACAAAACTCTGAGTAGTTTTGCTCCTTTTCATCTCTCTGAACTTTTCTGAACTTATCCTCATCAGCTTGGATCCTCTGACACAGGTCTGCTCTAAACTGTCTACTAGTGACTTATTGATGGGTTGTCCAGCACTGCGGACATACAGAGGAACTTAAAGCTCCACAGATGGTACTGCACCAGAGGCGGGTGCCCAATAGTGATAAAGCTTACGAAACTCGAGATGACAACCAGCGCTACTTCCGAGGCAAGGCTGCACTGAGAATTTAAAACGGATCTTAAAAAATGGGTGTATAAAACACTTTTCTGGCTGACCAAGAGAGTAGTCTGAGGGCACACGGGCTGGGGCTCAAGCCCCCTCTGGAGTCGATGTTTGCACTGTCTGTTTTCTCACAGTGATTCTCACTTTCATACCTTATTAACCATATCTAAACATTCATAGCCCAATTTCATGGGCGCATTTGCAGTATAGCTTGTTATATAACCACTAGAAATAGCTCTTGTCGCCCAAGTCCTGTGAGCCCACTATATTAGTTAATTACATTGAGGGTTGAGGTGGATATTTATAGTTTTGCTGTTGATTGAATCCCGGTCCGCTGCACCACTATTCATCTTCATTCTCTTATGCTGGCTGTCTATAAATGTGACGGCTGCTAAATCCCGGGTTAGCTTTACGAACCTAAAGAATGCTGAACAGTGAGAAACTGCCTGCTATATTTAGCCTGCCTGGCATGCTTTGATCCATCAAGGATGAAGAGAGGGAGAGAGAAAGAGAGAGAGAGAGAGAGAGAGAGAGAGAGAGAGAAGGAGGAAAGAGAAGGAGAGAGAAGAGAGAAAGGGAAAAGAG
>JBBPCX010118314.1:0-20344 GCA_037974365.1 Hydrocynus forskahlii
ACTAATGACTGTAAGACTGTCTCTGTAACTAATGACTGTAAGACTGTCTCTGTAACTAATGACTGTAAGTCGCTCTGGATAAGAGCATCAGCCAAATGCCGCTTAACCCTTCCTCCCAACTGCCACAACCTGAAGCTGCTTTGTTGTTCAATTTCTTATTGGGTTTAAATCATTATCATTATAGGCATTATCATCTGATAACGTGCAGTAGTCTTACCATGTGCAATAACGTGCAGTTTTCTTATTGGGTGCTAAATCATTTCATTTTTTGTAATATCTTATTATGTGCAACATTCTTACCATGCGAAATGTCTCTACGTATATCAGTATGACTGATCTCATACTGAACTCTATTACATCAATAACAGACTTCTAACCACCATTAGTGTTACTAGTAATTCACTGAACTGTAAGTTATTTATCTATAGTATTTATACCCCAGCATTTGTGTATTTGGCATAATGTTTTTCATATTGAGTATTTTTTTGTATTGGATTTATTTATATTTAATATTTTTCTTGTCTCTGTGTCTCTGTCTGTGCAGTTGAAACATCAGCAGTTTCCTTTGAGATCAAGCTGATTGTTAAGGATTAGTTTGAAGACCACTATAATGACACCTTATCTATGCAATCAGCACTCTTGAAAAATACCTTCTTCAAACCTCTCTTACATTTGAGCACCTGTGACTCACCCTAGTTTTTCCAGTTGACAGTTCGAACTGTGCAGTCCGCTGGAGAGTAGCTTCTCGAATCCTGTAGGTCATGGTCACCAAGCTCTAGCTCGGTCAGACTGGTGTGGGGAGCTCCCAGGGCTGAGGCCAGATTTCCACAGCAGGCCTCTGAAGGACTACATTCTGTCAGCCTGTGGAAGAACAGGACGCATAAACACACACACACACACACACACACACAAACCGTTAAAGTGTGATTCTACAAAGCAGAAGTTTTGATTTCTTAAAATGTTCAAATATAACAATCATTTAAGCTTCAGAAGACAGTTACTGTGAAATTTTATGAAAACAGTAACCTAGGGATTATTTTCACCATGCTGCACATTTTTATTAAACAATCATGAGAGAAAAAAAACAGATCAATTGATCAGCAGAGCTGATGTAACTGGAGCACCAAGCATTAAAAGGAGAAGAAACCATGAGTTATACTACTGAAATCCTGCCAAAAGTGCATATTCAAACATTCTGATCTACCATTGTGTTTGTAAGTAGATAATAAAATATTCAATTTATTATGTGATGAAAACCTATTTGAGCAGTAAGAACACAGAGAAGGGAGGAGGTAATGCAGTTGCATCAGCTTTCGTGTCCTAACATTGTGGTGGTGTTACATATGTCCTAACATTGCTGTGGTGGAGTTACTTATTTCTTTGGTCTGTGGAGTGTCAGACTCTTCGGGTGCTCTAGTCTACTATGAAAACACCAAAGAAAACTAACCTGAGTGTTTGTAGTTTACAGTTTGGGCTCTTCAGTCCAGCACAGAGATTGCAACCGTGTTCCAAAGGTCACTCAACGACCTTTCAAAAGTCACAGCAGCAAATTCCGGGTAAGCAGTTCAAACTCCAAATCTTCAAGCCATAGATCATATTTCATTTGATTCAAAGTTACTGATTAGCATGTGGTCTTGTTTTGCCAAAGGAATTTTTTTATACATGTTGCTATGTGCCTGTATTAACTGATGATAAAATAAAGACAACTGTAATAAAATCTGAATGCCGAATACTTCTTTTAGCAATACTTAACTTGCAATTCATTTTTTCTTGCTATGTAATTTACTGGAAAATATCTCAGTTATCCGCATACAGTGGGGTCCAAAAAATTGAAAATCGTGAACTGACTAGTGAAAATGCTTTTATTTTCGATTCTTTTCTATTTAAAACTACATTTTTCATTAAAATGATTTAATTATTTTGCTTTACAGGTTTGTGCAGAAGCCTCTGACGAGCAGATGAGACACTTGCTTCAATGGAAGGAGTGTGACAACAAAACTCTGACCTTTAGGTACAAAACCTTAATATGGTCTCAAATTTGCTTCTGTTTGAACAGTGACCTAAAATAATGCATTTATTCAAATGTTTCTTTGAAAATTGTCAATATTCTAAAACCCTCTGTTGTTCTTTTCCAAGTTTAATTGAAAAACACAAAAACTCTGGTCTCGGACATTTGGACTCCACTGTGTATCGCAAATCTACAATAATGTGTAGTGAAATGATTAGTGTTGGACTAACCTGGCCTTTCTCAAAACTGGTAACAACCTCTGTCACCCCGCGGCTGATGTTTTACAAATCCTCCAGTCAAACTCATCCAGCACCTCCTCAGACATCGCCAGCATGTAGGCCAGTGCCGAGCACTGGTCTGGCTTCAGCTCTTCCTGCGAGAGAGTTCCAGAAGTGAAGGAGGTCTGAATTTCCTCAAATATGTGAGTGTCATTCAACTCGTTCAGACAGTGAAACAAGTTGATGACCCTGTCTGGTGAAGACTCCGTCTTGAGCTTGTCTTTAATATACGAAATGGTACTTTTGTAGTTAAGTTTTGAGAGCAGGCCCTGCAAGAGGGTCTGGTTGGAGTCCAGAGAAAGGCTGAGGAGGAAACGAAGGAAAAGGTCAAGGTTTCCATTCTTGCACTGAAGTGTTCTGTCCACGGCGCTCTGGTGCAAGTCAAACAGTGATGACTTGTTTTCGGTTTTGTGGCTTAGAACATTTTTCTTCTCCTTCACACACGCAACATGGGCATAAACTGCTGCTAGATGCTCCTGAATGCTCAGATGCACAAAGCTGAAGACCTGCTCCCTGTACAGTACCGATTCCTCGTGAAAGATCTCAGTGCACAAAGAAGAGTACTCCGAGGCTTTGTGGACGTCTATGTCGCATCTTCTCAGGTCGTCTTCATAGAATATCAGGTTCCCCTTCTCCAGCTGTTGGAACGCCAACTCTCCTAGTTTCAGAATCAGTTCTCTATCTGACTGTGATAGCTTCAAAGAGTTTTCAGCTGATTCTCCATGGTACTTTTTGTTCTTCAGTCAGTCTGAATGAACAGAAAGTGTGTGTACATCTCTGTAAGAGTTTCAGGTGTTCCCTTCCGGGAAGAACCGGTCATCATACTCTCAAGCACCGCTACTGACAGCCAGCAGACAACTGGGATATGGCACATGATGTGGAGGCTCCTGGTGGATTTGATGTGACGGATGATTCTGGAGGCCATGTTTGGATCACTGATCTTCTTCCTGACGTAGCTCTCCTTCTGAGCTTCGGTAAACCCGCGTACCTCTGTGACTCGATCCACACATTCAGCCGGGATCAGTCTGGCTGCCGCTGGTTGACAGGTTATCCAGACCAGAGCGGAGGGAAGCAGATTACCTTTGATGAGGTTCGTTAGCAGCACACTGACTGTCGTTGCTCTGGAAATCCAGATGAAATTGACACTCATCCAGACCATCGAAAATGAAGAGCAGCCTCACCTTTTTATCTTCTATGTTTTTTATCTGTTTCAGCTCCAGATAAAATGATTCAGCAGCTGAAGAAAGCTCAACGTGTCCTTTCTCAGATTAAGATCTCGGAAAGGCAGAGGAACTATTGCCACAATATCCTGGTTTGCTTTTCCCTCGGCCCAGTCAAGAATGAACTTCTGCACTGAAGCCGTCTTGCCAATTCCAGCAATTCCCTTCGTCAGCTTGGATCTAATATGCTTTTTTTGGTCGGGAAGGGTTTTGAAAACATCATTGCAGCTGATTGCCATGTTTTGGGTGGTCTGTTTCTTGGAGGTCATCTCAATCTGTCTCACCTCGTGCTCATTATTAATCTCGCCACCTCCACCTTCAGTGATGTGGAGCTCCGTGTAAATGCTGTTGAGTAGCGTAGGTTTTCCTTTTAATGGCTGTCCCTCAGATATGTTTTGACATTTCAGCTTCAGAGTTTTCCGTGTGGTCGATTTGACTTTTCTACAAGGATTATCTGCATGAAAACACAATTAAACTCCTTTTAAATCAAATTTCTATCATTACAGCAGTCACAAAAAATTGTGATTTTAATTTTCACAACTAATACAGTTGAAGAAACAGCAGAAGTGACACTTTAATTAACATATTGTTATCTATGTAATCTGAAAGTGAAAGAATCAATGTTTTAAGGGGTTCTGCATGGGGTGTATCGTTGAATATTATTGCAGTGCATTTCATTGATTATCATTCTTTGTGCGTCTGCTGTTCCTGCTTTAAAACATCCTGCAGCTCTTTTCCAGGGATTGCTGGCCTCTCTCTTACCTTCCTTACCATCTGTCTGAGAGAAATTTTATTTGGCATGCCTGGCCAGGGGACAATATGTTGTGCTTCCATGAAGATTGCAATTGAACCAGATGCACTGATGGGGATGTCTGCATTTGCTAAGACTCTGTAGCTTGTTCCCTGTAGGTGTTGTTTAATGATGTCCTCCCTAAAACCTTTGGAGGCTCCTTCACCTTCACTGTGATCATTACGTGTTTTGTGGAACTGTCTTTGATACTGACAGCATGTCCAGTTAGCACATTTTGATTTTTATTTGAATTTTTGCAGCATTCAAATGCAGAATTTGATTTCTGAATTTTTATTTTTATAGTTGTGACCATTTCACATACATAATATACTGTCTGAATACTTTTCCCTGCCAACTTTATGTGTGCAAATGTGAAGTGGATATATGCACTGAAACAAAAACAAACGTGTCTGGGAAACACTTTTTTCCCCTTACTTTATGTTATTTTGGTTTATACATTAATATTATTACTACTAATGATAATAAGAAACACCTTCAAAGGCATAAGATGAATCTTACCAAAATCCAGGAACTGTACGGTGATGGTCAGGGCCTTGTATTCTCCAAAGCTTTCTATTATCTTCTGGACAACATCTGGAACATCCAGATAGTCTTGCTGGCTCCCCAAGCAGGCCGGACATGCGTCGCTTAGTTGACTTTTAAAGCTCTTAAAGCCTTCTATGTCCATGCTCCCCACTTTGGCAGTGAGTAAGCTGGGAATGTCCGGTACATCATAGATCTGCAACATAGACAGATGTTTATATGAAGCAATATCATCCAGTCAAAAAATAAATAAATGTATTACAGTGAAAACTAACCTTAATGTAGGAAATATGCAGGAAATATGTTCTATTTACATTAACAGCATTTAGTAGACGCGCTTATCCAGTTATCCAGAGCGACGTACATCAGTGCTCAAGTAGTCCACATCTGTTCCTCAAACCTGTAAAGTTAAACTTAAATCAACATCCGCTATTCAACCAAGTTACTGCCAGCTAGGTTACACACCTAAACAACTCCTGTCAAAGAAAAGTCAGAGATTATGGCAAAAGTAAAGAAGGCATGGAGTATGAGTTTAAGTGCCCAAAGGTTTTATTCAATTAGTAATGAATATAGGGATGAAAAAATGAAAAAGCAGCCAAGTTCCACAGAAGTACCAGTACATAAATCCAACAAATCCATTTCACTCGTTCCCATCATTTGTTAAATAATGCTGGAAAACAAAGATTTTGTGAAGTAAAACCGTGAAAACAACTATGCTGAATCCAAATCTACAATCAATTTCCTAGCAAGTCCAGATTTATATAAGTTATAGGCATAACAGTGTTTTGGCATTATTTGGTATTCTGATATACGTATTGTCGCATGCCAACATAACAGCTGGTTCTGTCATGTGTATGCTTGCTACTGCCTCATTTGAAATTCGCTTCCTGGTTGCATTCATGCTCCTGCAGCTTCTGCACACGTTCCCACAGAGCACACAGCGCCACACGAGATCCGGGTCGGGGTCGCGCGAGTGCTGTGAGAGTTTAGGCCCGTCGATGAGCTGATTTTCAGCTCAGTTTAAGACAAGAAGGACCACAGGCACGTCTATTGCATGAGGTTTTCTTGGAAAGCGGGCACATGGTGTATGTGTAAGCAAAACATGAGTAGGTCCAACTGTGTCCACCAGTCTGACAATGTTTTGTTACATTTGTGATAAATACACGCTGTGTGATCAGTGCAAGATAATGACCAAGGAAGTAATGATAGCATACAAGTACTATTTCAGATGTAAAATTGGAGAGCAGAACAAAAGCTGGGCGCCTCATATCTGCTATATTGCTTGATGCTCTGGAGTCACTCAGTGGTTTAGAGGAAAAGTAAAGCTTTGCTATTACTGTGCTGAAAGATCATCACTCAGACTGAGAGTCTCCTCTTAAAAAGAGGTATGATGCCGAGAATTCAGTGTCAATTCCACCAGCACCCTAGACTAGTGGAAGTGACAGTTCTGAAGGCGATCAAGATGATACCAATGCTGTTATTGATATCATCTTATAACGAATGTTACAAACCTGAATTTGACGAGGGAAAACCACATTTGCGAAGCTGATCTGATTTAGATGATCCGGTAAGAGACCTGTCTTTGTCAAAAGAGAAATCTGAACTAGTAGCCTCAAGGTTGAAAGAATGGAATTTGTTACAAAAAGGTACCAGAACTTTGCACTTTCGCCACAGCAGCGTATTACAAGCTAGAAAATGACATCTGTCTCTGTCCTGATGTGAATGGTCTTATGCTGCAGCTAAGTTGTGATTACATTAAATCACAACCTATTTTATAGTATAAACCCTAAATATGCCCCAGATATGCTCCCAAAACACTTTAATTTCATTTTAAACTCACTTTAATACATTTACCCATAAAGGAAATGTAAAGGTAAACCCGTATCCGTACTGTACAGTGTACACTGAACTGCTGTCTCCCGCAGTGCTAGACTGTAAATACCGATGTTACCCCTGTATAGACTGTACTGTAATTCATGCATAGGCGTTTTCTTTGGTATAAACAGGTAAATACAATAATAAATTAATTTAATTTACAGTAATAAGAAAACAGGGCTTTAAGAAGAACAAAACAAAAAACATGAGAACACTCGAGACGCCCCACGGGGGAATTCAAAGGGCAGCAGCCAATCAGGAGCAAGGAGAAATAAATAACATTCTCGGACTTTCAAACCTCCCGCCTCTGAGTATAGCGGTATTTCACCATCCCAAGACGCGCTTTCTTTGTTTTTCTCTCCACAGTACCAAAACATTTATAGTTATTTTTTATATGGAAATGTGGCTGAATTTACATTAATATTTATGTTACAAAATTAGTATTTCTCTTAAAAATTAGCACTTAAATGTATGAAAAGGTATATATTGCCACGGAAAAGGCTGTGACGTCCGGCCTCATCCACCACGCCCCCTCATCCTCGTTCTGGGTTGTTTATGTCTGGGTGCGGTGCTTAGCAACCCAGCATGAGGACGAGGGGGCGTGACGGACGAGGCCCGGACGTCACAAAAGCAAAACAAATGCGGAGATTTCTGCAGTTTCCGGGTTAGTGTGGGGGTTTCAGAGAACTGAAACCGCGACTGCTGATCCGCGTTAAAGTGGGGGGTTGTTGTATATATATGTGCGGTGGAGCTTATTCATAGCTAGACTGAAAGCTGTACTGTTGCACAATAGTAATGAAAAACCTTCTATTGCTCATGCTGTGGAAAGAAAGAGACATACTCTTCAGCTATTCAGTACTTAACTGGAACATCTGTGGCGGCCTGAAGGTCAGCACTGCTGGGACTACAGAGGGAGACACCACACATCTGCTTCCCGTGTCTATGAAACAGTCATGATGACAGTAAACATTACTAAGTTAAGCACCGGCCAGGGTGGAGCACACTGCTGGTCAATACAATGTGCAGCACAAATCACTGGTCTGTACACTTTCCACCCCTTCACATGAATGAAAAATTTTGTTGTGGCAATGGATCGCAGTGGAAATGGTTTTCAGTATCTCAAGGACAAGTTTGGAAATATTTAAACGGATGCCAAACTGAAAGCAGGTATTTTTGTTAGTCCTGAAATCCCTCCTCCCTCATGGGTCCCTCGTGGGACTCATTTGTGCTAGTTGTACAAAAGTTGCAACATGTTCGTACGTGATATGCTCACAGCACACCAGCCATTCAGCTCCCGGATGTCACTTAAGGTTTGTTTCTCACATTCACACCTGGATTTTTTTCCTCAAAATTTGGGTGATGTAAGTGATGAACACGGGGAGAGGTTCCACTAAGATATTTCTGTGAAACAAGATATCAGGGTCCCTGTAACCTAAACATGATGGGTTACTGTTGGTTTCTGCTGCGTCCACACCATTTCCAGTCAATCCATTAGAGTGCAATTTGTTTATGAGAATATTTTTAAAGACAAGAAAATATGTGCTTAAAGTATATTTTATTTCACAGCATGACGTTCTGTTATCTCGTCGACTCTTTAGATTTTTTAAATAATGAAAAGAAAATATGTGCTTAAAATATATTTTATTTCACAGCATGACGTTCTGTCATCTCGTCGATTCTTTACATTTTTTAAATAATGAAAAGAAAATATGTGCTTAATATATATTTTATTTCACAACATGACGTTCTGTTATCTCGTCGATTCTTTAGATTTTTTAAATAATGAAAAGGAAATATGTGCTTAAATGCGCTTAAAACGTATTTTATTACAGAAAAAGAAACACCCTTGTTTCGTTGCTGATGGAGAGCGGGTTAGTTAACGAAGTTTAACAAAGTGAATGTAAAGTGTAACAAAGTTTGACGAAGTGAAAACGTGACAAAATGAAAGCCAATAGTAGCAGTATTAGTAGTAGTAATAATATAGTAAGAATAGTTTATAGTGATAATTAGACTTTTTTATAAAAAAAAGAAACAAATGCGTGCTTAAATGAGCTTAAAATACAGTTTATTTAATATATAATATTTATTTAAATTTCACCAACGTCACGTTTTGTAATCTCGTCGATTCTCGCGAGAGAGAGAGAGAAAATCTCTGTTTCGTTGCTGAACCCGAAGTGAGCCTGAATTTTACCGAGGTTTACCGAAGTTTACCGAAGTGAAAGTGAAGGTAAATCCCCTTGTGTTCCTTTCGCCCGGCAGCATGGAGCCCTCCTGCTCCGTGACCCGGAGCGAGTGTACGGAGCTGTGTTCGGGGCAGGGTGCGGAGGTCCTTGGAGAGCCGTACAGCGTGTCGGTGCTAAAGGAAGGGTACTGCTCGGCCCAGCCGGACGGCTCGTTTCGGGCGGACGGGACCATGTCCCTGGTGCGGGGGCCACGGACCGTGCTGGTGGACACGGGGGGACCGTGGGACCGGGACTTCCTGCTGTCAGCCCTCCGGGACAGGGGGCTCAGCCCAGGAGATGTGAGTGTGGTGGTGGGCACACATGGACACTCGGACCACATCGGGAATCTGAACCTGTTCCCCGAAGCGACTGTGATCGTGGGATGCGACGTGAGCGAGGGGGACCGGTACCTCCCCAACGAGCTCGCCACAGGACAGCCCTACTGCATCGATGAACACGTGGGTCTCTCTTTTTTTTTCTCTGTTTATATGTGTATATATCTCACTTGTGTGTGCATGCATGTGTGTGTATTAATATGGAGTTGGTCCCCCTTTGCACCTATAAAGGCTTCCACTTTTCTTGGAAGTCTTTCCACATGATTTTGGAGTTTTTGTGGGAATTTGTGTCCATTCATTCTGTAGAGCATTTATGAGGTCAGACACTGATGTTGGACAAGAAGCTCTGGATCACAATCTCCGTTCCAGTTCATCCCAAAGGTGCTGGATGGGGTTGAGGTCAGGGCTCTGTGTGTCCAGTCAAGTTCTTCCACACTGAACTCCTCCAGCCACGTCTTTATGGAGCCCGCTTTGTGCACTGGGACACAGTCATGCTGGAATAGAAAAGGTTCTTCCCCAAACTGGGTCCACAAAGTTGGAAGCATGTCGTTATCCAGAATGTCTTGGTCTGCTGAAATATTAAGATTGTCCTTTATTGAAAGTAAGGGGCCCAAACCCTGAAACACAGTGGTGTCCAGTGGGGCATACCGGACATTTGCCCAGTGGGCTGATGGTAACTTTGGGTATGTAGGAGGGTCTGTATATCCCCAGACAACTGTTAGATATTTAACAGGCTATTAAGTGCTAAACAGTGAACGAGTGCATTTAAAGTTAAAGGACAGTCTAGAATTTGACTCTGCATCAACACACAACCCTTTAAGAGGAGTCAGACCTGCACTTCACTGTCACCGTTCACCTGCTACTTCAGCAGTAGACAGACAGAGGCCCTACCAAATCATTTTACAAAATTCAGTGAATCTCTGCCATTTTCAGTATTTTTTTATAATTTAATGGATGTGTCTGGTCCTCTAGGTGTCCGTCATCCCCACGCCCGGCCACACGGGCAGAGACGTCAGCGTCCTGGTCCGAGGGACGTCTGTGGGGACGGTTCTGGTTGCGGGGGATTTGTTTGAGTGCTGTGATGATGAAGACTCCTGGAAGGACCTGAGCGAGAACCCAGAGGTGCAGCAGGTACACCGACAGAAAGCTCTGAGGGAAGCTGACCTCATTATTCCGGGACACGGACGTCTGTTTAAGGTGCACAGGGCACCACTGAACTGACCAGAAATGTGAACAGTTTAAATTAACAGGACGTGAAATTCAGTACCTTTATGGTACCAACTGAACTATTTCAATTTCAAGACTATGTAGTATTAGGAACATTCCGTTTCATTCAGTAACACATATCGGCCCATCAATAAATGAAATAATTCAATGAATCAATCAGTTCATTAACCTTTCCAAGTTCTCTTCTTTTTTATTGCAAAATACAAACGGAATGATACTTTTCCATTGATTTATTTGTTGGTATGTGAACCCCTGTTGTGACCCCCGTTGAGCAGCAGTGACTGCTGAAGATTGAAGGAGCCAGAACTCTTCAGGAGTTGTTATGTAAGCTCCTCCAGCCTGATGAGCACCGGCAGCTGTTTATATGAGGTCCTTAGAAACATGCCTTGACTGAGACTTGACATGCACTCATTAACATGTGCTGAAGACTGGACCTTGATGGTAAAGACTGAGGTTGATGAGTCATGAACAGGACAGGGTCACGCAATTGATTGCTAATGTTCTGAGGTGGGAATTCCATAGTTGGGAGCCTCAACACCACAAGATCTACCTCCTGTTGCAGTTAGATGAAATCTGGGGACTTTAAGCAAGTCAGTAGATTTAAGTCTTCTACACTCTTTGAGGAATGTATGATGATGCAGACGTGCAATACACTGTGGGATAAGAGAATCTGCTAAATGCCGTAAATGTAAACGGATATAAGCTTCCATTACCTGCTAGCTACATTAGCCTTGTAGTTCCAGTGCAGAACATTACTTTGTATTACATTGCATTCTTTCGGCAGACGCATTTATCCAAAGTGACTTACAATTCGAGGAAGTTTCAGGACAGCGTGAGAACCAGAATAGCATTTTTAGTGCTAAAAGGGAGTAGTGCAAGAAGATTTAACTCATTCAGATAGAAGAGCAAGTGTGGTTCAGGATAAATAGAGGAGAGGAGGTGCTCTCTGAACAGATGAGTCTTCAGGAGGTTTTTGAAGATGGTGTGAGATTCTACACTATGGAAGACTTTGTACTCTTGTACTCTTGTCTTTGTCCTCCTTCAGGACCATGTATGGGGTCACACTGTATGTACTACACAAGATAACGCGTATACAATGAATGTTTTTTTTTCTTTTAAAGGTATTGAGTGTAGCCAGAACACCACGCTGTTTACGCAAATGTAGGCCCACCTATTGGACGATTGGACGACTGGTCTTAAAACAATAGTGGCGTGAGCCCAGGAGGTGTGATAAAGTAAAGAGGTATGATAGGTGTCAACTAAGCTGAGAACCCCAGCGAGCTCCGAAATACGGTGGTTCCCCAGAACCAGCTGTCACTTGCTGTTTTGCTGTTTGACTGGCAAAATAAAGGAAACCGCCTACATCATTTTCTGTTGTAGAATTGTTTTCATTTTACTTTTCCTAGAAGCTCAAGATTCCTCCACGACCAAACATGTCATTGGCCAAGAGTGATTTGGCCACCGTAATTAAATTTTTTGGCCATATTGTTGTTCTGAAGACAATGATTCCGTCGTAACACCTCCTCCCTCTGAGCCGTAAATAAGATAAAATCAATGTATTAAGGAAACCGCATATGCGATGACTGAAGAAGGCAAAGCTTTCAACTACTTTTACACACAGAACTAATCCTGATACTTTTACTGCTTTCTTGTTTGTTTGCATTCATTCTAGCAGAAAGAAACTTTATCACACACTGAGAAAAATTACAGGTTGCATGGGTGCCTAAGACTTTTGCACAGTTCTGTAGATGGACCTCCTCATTGTCTGTGACACTAATGAACTCCCCTACTGCCACAGTGAGCTTCACATTTATTCACGGTGTTTTGGAACAAAAAAAATTGTTGTTTACTTTTTCTATGTGAAATAAAGGTTACAAATGGATTGGCCGCCCCATTGTTAATACTTGGTGAAGCCTCCTTTGGTCCGAATAAACATGGAGATGCTTTCTGTTAAGCTTATTAAGGTTGGAGGACACTTAATAAGGACATGCAGAACATCCTCTGTTGCCTGATGTTCTTGGCTTTTCACCCAGAATGTCCTCTTCTATACACCACAGATTTGAGGGTGAGTTTAGGCTCCACTCTTTAATAAAACTCAAAAACGCATGTGAGTGTCTATATACATCAACACCAACCAGCACGCTGCACTTACAATACAATCTATACATTTACACACCTCAGATCTTGTTTACATTTGTATATACTTGTTTACACTTTTATACTTGTATACTGCTCATTCATATTATATTGCTTAGTTCTAGCCTTCAATTTTCTCTTTAGTTTATTGTAACTATATTGCACACACATTCTCACAGATGCTTCAGGGGCTCATTTAACTACATGTTGTATAACTGAATGTGACAAACAAAGAATCTTGAATTAAAAATATAGTCGATTAAAGGGCGTGATGTCAAATGACTGATTTTTCAGCTACTGTGTGATTACATCCTTTTTGTCCAGCTTTCCTCCCCTTTTTTAGATCAAATCTGATGCAAGATCACCTCAAGTAAACTATTTCATCAGCATGGGGATTTTAGCCCATCACATGACTGTCACCCAGTTCAAATGCATTTATACTGATTTGTCAGTTCAGTTTTCTACCTCCACCCTCCATGCTCTTCTGGTGAATAAGTAACAGGGAAATCACCCAAAAAACCTGGTCTTCCAACTGACTGAGACTTCAGACTGAAACGCCCCTCCTTACCCTGAAAGAGTTCCATTTATACTTAAATATTTTAATGCATTTCATTTATATTAACTAAGGAATTTAAATTACTATAAACTATACCATACCTACTATACTATGAATGTGCTACTAATAGATGCAGCTTTGTTGTCGATGCATATTATAGCAGGAATGAAGAAAATGGTGACCAGAGGTTTAAACATTTTACGATACATTATTCTTTCAAGACTGTATTACATGAAAACATTAGAAATAAGTAAATGTAACTGACTGTAACTAAAGTTTTACAGAGTATGCAATAAGAGCAATTTAATAAATGTGAAAGTTTCTGTATGTTTCATCAAAATAACCTCCTCTTACCTTTATCACAGACTCACCACATCCTCTCCGGCAGTTTTTGGAAATAGCTTGTGTCCGAACCCTCCCAGCACCTTTTCAAGCAGCAAAGAGTTCTGTCTGATCTTCTGCAGCTCACTTAGAACTTGTGGGTCTCCAGCTGGTCCCTGGAGCTCAATGGGAGAAAGATCTGGAGACTGGGGAGGACGAGACATCACTCTCTAAACTTTCTGCTTTTCTTCGAACCTGATATAATTTTGGCACAATTTTGAAGAATGTTTGGGATCACTACCCTGTGGAAGAATTACATTTTGTCCAACCATATATAAACCAGAAGGAATTGTGTGATGTTAATGAGCTGAGTGATACTTTTTCATGATCAACACCAAGTGAAGGTCAGTGACTAAAGACAGACCTGATGTGTCTCTTCAAAAACAACAGTTTGAGCCTTTGTGGCTAGATAATGTGTTGCTGTAAACTGAAAACCAAAACCAGGCAGTATTTCTAATGTTTTCTTGCACTAAATTTTGAAAAAGCAGCATAATGGTTTTTAATTCAAGGTTGGGCCCAAACTTCTGGCTTGTAGTGTAAATGAAATATTGATGGTGCAATTGTGTCAATTACAATATTTCTGCTCCTCATAGTTTCAGAAGTCTTTTCATGGCCAGTATTTCATTCCAACTGCTTTGTATTCTTCTTTCCAAACAGTGCCTGGTTAAGATCATAAAGGCCTTTGATGCTGTAAAGACCCAGAAACCTGAAATCAGTGGAAAAGCTCCCTCACTGCAAAACATAAAGCAGAAAATACTATAAAAATCCAGAGTCTGGCTTTCACTCATTATAAAAAGTAAAGTAAAACTCCTTGTATAAAGTAAAACTCCTCGCTGTAGTTACAAAATGTGTTTATTGTTATTGTACAACAAGTCTTTGGTCCAAATTTATATTACAATATTCTGTTAATCCTGGCTGAGGCTTTATTCTTATTTTAACGGGAGTCCAAAAATGTTAAGTAATACAAAACTATTTAAAATATTAAAATACCATAAGGACAGGTGAAATACTTCATTCAAAATACTGTGATTATTAAACCAGATTTAAGCAAATTTAAACAAATACATATTTAAACAAGTACAGTATCAGACAGGATGTCATCGATTGCCATGTAAAAGTGTTGTGGTTTGTAGCTTAATGCATTTTTTACACATGAAAAAAAATGATACAATTCTGATATATTTTGTGATCACCAAATGTCAGTGTAAAGAATATTAGCATTTAATATTAGCATTCAGTTACAATTATTCGGAAAAAGCGATTGCCCTTTCAGTCTAAGATGTCATCAGCGCTGATGATTATGGAAACGATTCTGCTGAGTTCACTCCATTCCTCACACCAATGGAGTCCCATTCAGTCAGGTAGCATCAACAGAGGTTCAATAAAAGAGGCTTCTACTGAACTTCTGGACAAGGGCTCACAATGTCCTCCACTTCAATGATCTCCACCACTAGATCTCTGATGGCCTTCACACTGTCCACTGGCTCCTCACCCTCTGAATCTCCTTCTGGGGATCCTGAGCATTGAACGTTGCTTTCATTTTGCTGGGGTACAGAGTCGCCCTCAACAGGAGGACCAGGGTTGATGGAAAGTTCTTGAGCATTCTCAGCAGTGGAACCTATGATCACAGTGTCCTTCTCAGTTCCCTCACTCTTGACCAGTGCCTCACTGGCTGTGCAGTCCATAGCTGGGCTAGATGATCCACAGGACGTCTCCACTGTGTGTTCAGACTGCATATCTGATGGATCTTCAGTGATCTTCAATGAGGCATCAGGCTGGACTTCACTAAGGGGAGGCGAGATAATGGCTGGATCAGAAACTTCAGAGCAAGAAGCAGTTGAAGTTGGCACATCCGTTTCTGTTTGTTCTGTGTCTTCTTTCTTCTGAGCCTCAATGTTCTCCTTCTCCTCAGATTCTTCTGCAAGAGGAACCTCACTGCCTGCCTTCACCCCAGCCGGTGGCACCAGATAGACGGCTTTGTCTGTAGCGTTTTGTTCTTTGGGCGATTCAGGGTGCTTAGAGACAATAATTGTAGGGCAATCGCTGAGATTCACTGAAGCCAAACTGGCCGTCACAGCAATACTCTGAGTTTTATCTTCAGCTTTGTCAACTGAGGAACTTTCTTGAGTGGGTGAAGATACATCTGGTTTATCCACAGAAATATCAAACGTTGGTGCTGGTAGATCAGATGTAGAGGCCTCGGGTTCGGATGCAGCTTCAGAAACACTTGCAGTGACTTCACACGCAGCTGGAGGGTCATCAAGACTAGGAGGAACCCCGTCAGAGGCTGTAGAAGGTTCAGAATCAGGCTTTGATGACTGTTCCTTACTTGGTTGATCAGATTGAGAGGTAATCTCTTGTTTCTCCACTGCTGGAACATCCAGGCTCTCCAGACAGCCGTTGCCCGCCACCAGGGAGGTGTTGTTCTCCTCCGCCTTTCGAGTCACAGCTACTTTGGCTGGGCTGGACGGGGCGGAGCGAGGAGGCGTCCGGCTGTCGTTCAGGCTGCTCTGACTGATACACTGCAGCTCAGTGCTGTCCACAAACAGGTTGTGCTTCTTCAGACTGGCGGCCTCCTTCACCACTGCAAGAGGAAGAGGACACAGGGCAAGGTGAGCAAGGAAACTCCTCCTGTTTAACCCTTCAGTGGGGGTGTTTTTTAACAGTTACAGCCGTTACTGTGTGAGTGTTTTTGCTTGTGCACCAGGGTTGCACACTAAAATTTAATAATCTGTTACTTTGTAATGTGAATTGTTCTGGTATTCCCTCCGGCTGCACCACCTGACCACAGTGCAGCTAAACATCTCTTCATCAGTGAGACGATGTTCACCTTGATGCAAAGTGACGCTGACTCGTTCAACAGGATGATTATGTGTGTTGTGCAACAGCACAAGCTGTAGTTGCTATGGTTGCAGTGCCACAGTAGTTGTGAATGAATGTGGGGTGATGATAAATAAACAATCTTTTACAGCCTTGTAAGTCTGTTGTTTTTTTGTTTTGTGCGTGTCCTGGACAATGCTCGCTCCATCCATTAGTTGTTGCCTCAACTGTTTAGTTATGGTTCGACCATCAAACGTAAAAAAGTATAAATATAAAACTCTGTGAGTGTAAAGTGTAAAGATTCACCTTTAACTTGCGTTGTGACGTCAGCAGTTAGAACAGGTTAATACCACTGTGACGGTAGGCTTTAATGGAAAGTGGTCAGGCGGCGCAACCATATAATGCATTGAAGTGTTAATAGGCAAACGTCCATATTATACTTATATCTCATTATGGTGCTGTTTTAAGGTTTATATGCGAGACACCTCATGCCAAATGTGTTAGTGCTAGGAGAATGGCCATTTCTAACACATTGTGTACACTGACTAAAACAACAGACATTTCAGTTCTTTCATGTCTTCCATACTAAACTAAATCATCTTATGGAAAGTGAGAATGTTTTTTTTAACCACCATTCATCAACATTAACATTGAGAGAGCAGTTCATTTTCTATTATTGGTTGTCAGGTGAGTAGAAGGCAACTTTTGAAACATGATATCAGAGGAAGCTTTACTGTAGGTATTTATGAACAATATACAGACATGAAAGACATCCACACTTTTAAAAATCTCTCTCTCTCTCTCTCTCTCTCTCTCTCTCACACACACACACACACACATACAGAATGCCCTCTGTTGTTTTCCCAAATATTCATTAAAAGATTCAGCTTCATCATTTTTGACTGGGTAAGTTCACAATTAATTGAACTCTACTTTGTTGAATACTACTTCTATTGAATACTACTTTGTTGGTAAACACATTTATGGGTGCGTAAAGCTGGGTGGTGTGTGTAATAGTAATGCCGGGGCCGTTTATTTGTCCCAGTCCGGCCCTGCTGGCACTGCAGTTGTGGGTTGAAAGTTGAGTCGTGCAGCACACTTGTGCCAGTATTCCACAGTAGAGCACGAACTTGAGAGTATTATTGTGGTTATACTAGAGTTTATGATTTTCACTGGATTCTGAAACAATCCCGAAATGGCATAAAAATGTTTATTTACAATATGACATGGAAAACGCCTAAACAAACTACACACTTATCAGTTAATAGTTTTACACCCCAGTTAAACTAACTGAAGCATCCAGCAGTTTTCTTATAAGTTGTCTTATTTGGTTCATGTCTTTATAATTAAAATAAATCATTTTGTACTAGATGTGGACAATTTCCTCAACTTTCTTTCAGCCCTTCACATGAGCTAGTAAAACGTCCTCCGACCCTCTCTGTGGGTTTTCTCCGCCCGCTTGTGGGTGAAAACGACCCTGAAAATCCTCCCGGGTTAAAAGAGCTTGTGGTTTTTACCTAAATTAAGTCTTTATGTTCATTTACATGACACTGTTTTTAACCCCCAGTAGTGGTTATTATTATTACTACATTTTTTTTAAATTACAGGACCTTTGGTTCTATGTGACACAGGAACACCAAACAAAGCTCTGCATGACGTCTGACACCTCAAGCACCAACACAAACTGGAGGAACTTCCATATAAGGAGCTGCCCGATGACAACAATTTACCATTTGTGCACTTCCGGCATGGATCAGTGCCCCTCGTGTTCTAAGGGTTAAAACACATGCGCTTCCTGTTTCTTTAAAAATTATTTTTCCTAGTTTTAAACGAAAAGTCACTTCTGGACATTAATGAACTGATGCTCTAGTGCTCCTCAGAGATTTCTGACCCTGCGGGAGGAACCAACACAGCGTACCTTTGTTGACTTCACAGTTCAGGATGTTCAGCAGTATGTCCTCATAGACATTCTCCACTTGAATGAAGTTTGTGTAATCAGCAAAGATGTACTGCTCGTAGTTCTGCAGCTCCTTTAAGAGAGAAAAAAATGGCTTGTTTTCATTCAGAACAACTAAATACACTCACGACTGACACCCACCACCTCCACAGGCCTGAATACTCATCTGAAGTACAGCTTAATGTGAAGAGCAGACTCAGAACAGGTTATAAAATATTGATCTTTCTCCCACACATGAATCGCTTCGTATCTCCGGCATGCCCCAGTCTGAACCCCCCCGAGCAGAGTTATTTACAGTTTTGCAGGACGGAGCCAGGTTCCTCTTGATGGCAGGCAGGGTGATGTTCACCAGAGCGTCCTGGAAAATCTTCTTCCTCACTGTACTGCTGTCGTAGTCATATTGCTGGAAAGGACACAAAACAGAGTAATTAGAATCATTTTGACAACAGCTACTTGCTTGCTAATGGCTATCACTTCATGTGACAGATAATTAAAAACATTATTCTTATCATTAGTGGTAGTAACAGTAAAAATAGTCCTATCACAACTACTGATGCTAATAATAATACACCTGTTTTAAGTTTATAGTAACTTATAATAAAATATGATTACTATAATTATTCTATAGACCCAAGATTGCATTACAAAAATGAAATTATGAAACAGATGCACACATAATACTACTACTACTAATACTACTACTACTAATAATAATAATACAATAACAACAACAAAACAACAACAATAATAATAACAACTACATTGACAGACACAAACATAAAGATTTCTTAAGAAATGTAATGTGGTCTCTTATGGTCACGTGTGAACACACCACAGCATACAGTATGAACAGTGTGAAAGTCATTCACCAAGTGAAGCAGGGGCTACCACCAACAGGGGGCGCCGGGGGAACAGTGTGTGGGGATGGTACCTTACTCAAGGGTACCCTAGTGGTGCCACTAGCAGTCCTGGGATTCAAACCCACGACCTTCTGATCGCAGGAACTGCTCCCTGACCACCAGGCCACTAGCTGCGCCACCAAATACAGGGAATGCAGGAACACACAGGGATGTTATTTATTTGTTGTATATCTTAGTGTTGAACAGGCTCTACTTAACTAGTAGTTTTGTTAAAAATGCAGAACTGTATGTGACCCTATAGTGAAGTGTGATGTAGTTTGTTGGTCAGGATGGTCACCTTCAGCACTCGCAGCTTGGCTTTGTCCATGACTGAGGCCAGTTTGTCCGGTTTGTCCTTAATGGCAGATTGCAGCAGTGTCTCGAAAGTGTGCACAGCATTCTCCATCAACTAAACAGAAAAGAACCACAAAACAAACTGGGTTTAAAAAGGGGCCCATGCCTGAGCTGCACCAGGCTGGACTGCAGGGGGAGCTACTGTTCCAGCTAAGACTGTCTGGAGTTCCTTTCATAAACATCCACCGCTACTGCTGACTTCATGTTTGCACAGAGCTAAAGAAACAAAAATAGACAAACACCTATTTAAAAAAGCAGTGTCAACAGGAAGAGACCATTTCCATCCTCACTCATGCGTGCTTCATGCCTGAAGGGCTAGTTTAATACATAATGGTCTCCTTTTTCCAAGCTAAACACTTATACACCAACAATTAGCATGGGCCAAACCTGAAATAAATTCACTTATGTGGTTTCTGACAGTCTTTTAACTATAAAATACACAAAAAAACAGTAGCAGCAGCTGGCTTGGACTTTATCTTTAGAGATAACAGTGAGTCACACAGTGTCAGAAACCACATAAGCATGTATTAGAGATTACAGAATTGCCTGTGATGATTCAGGCGAGCAATTCACACCATCCAAGCTATTGCTCGCACTTGTAGCTTCAGTACTAAAATAAAAGAACCAAACTTTAGACTAAGCAGGTCTTGCATGATTATCTGCATTTTGAGTAAGGGAGAAGTTTTAAGATCTGCTGGTAGGAGCCTAGTGGGTAAAACACTTGTGATCCTCATGACCCCCCC
>JBBPCX010118323.1:0-20343 GCA_037974365.1 Hydrocynus forskahlii
TCCTCTGCATTTAACCCATTCACCAAGTGAAGCAGCGGGCAGCCAGGAACACAGCACCCAGGTAGCAGTGTGTGGGGCCGGTACCTTGCTCAAGGGTACCTCAGAGGTGCCGCTAAGCAGTTTTGGGATTTGAAACCACGACTTTCTGATAGCATGGCGAATGCCCTAACCACTTGGCCACCAGCTGCTAGATGATGTAACCCTAGGCACATCACTGTGAAAGAACAATTCTGCAGTAGAAACGCTGAGCTGACCGTCAATAGCATGAGACCATACTTCCTGAGGGAATTCTTGCATGTTATTGTGATAATGGCGTATATTCCCCCCATAGCTAACATGGATGCAGCCTGTGATGCTTCCCACTCTCAGGCTCTCTACCTCATCTCTGCTGACTTTAATCATGCCTCCTTGGGACTCTGCATTACCAACAATCATTCAATATGTTACATGCCCCAAAATAAAACACTGGACTTACCCTATTCCACCACTAATCATCACCTCTCCCTACCCTTGGAAGATCAGGTTACAACCTGGTGCACCTTTTCCCTGTGTACGAACCTCTATACACTAGGGAGCCTGCAGTAACCTGCACAGTGAAAAGATGGTCGGATGAGACAGAGGAGGTTCTAAAGGACTATTTTGACTCTACTGTGTGGAAAGTGCTGAGTGATGACCATGGGGAGGACATGGACAGTCTTGTGAACTGCGTAACAGACTATAAGGAGCTGAAAGGTGTGAAAGAGAGGTGAAATGACTGGAATGGGAAAGAAAGCTACAGGGCGAGGATGGAGAACCAGCTGCAGAAGCACAATGTCAGTAGAGTCTTCGACCCATCTCAGGCCACAAGGAACAGAATTCTCTGCTGGCGGGGGCCATGAGGTGGGCAAATGAACTGAATCACTTCTTCAGCAGGTTTGATTCATCATCTGCCCCTTTCCTACCCCCCGTACTGGCCTTCCCCACCTCACCCCCCACCTCAACTTCACTTCAGACACTTCACACCTGCTCTACATTCCCTGCTCACTGCCCCACCCTCCAACTGAGACCTCCAGCACACAAGCACCCTGCTACAGCCTTTCTCTTTCAATAATGTAGGTTAGGAGGGAACTGAGCAGGATCAGTGCTAAGAAGGCAATGAATCCACATGGCATGAGCTCAAAGCTTCTCAAGTCCAGCGCAGATCAACTATGAAGGATAACTGAGCACATCTTCAGCCTGAGCTTGAAGCTGGGAAGAGGACCACAGCTATGGAAAACCTCACAGCTATGGAAAACTTTGGGACTAGTTATTTTATCTTCAATGCATATACTGGGCAAGGGTAAGGATACAGGATACTAACTTTACTGATGGAATAATAACGGATTTTCACAGGGGTCAATCTTATCTGGTCAATACATGGTCATACATTTTCCTAGTCTGGAATAACATTATCCACCGCTGTTGAAAGTAAATGCTTAACTATACTGTTCTACTACCTTTTAAACCGAAATTAAAGTAGAACTTTAATGTCTGAATATATCTGAATGACATCATTTAAGAGTCTGGATAATCTGAATAAAACGACAAGCTGTGATTTCAGAAACAGACCAGAAAAAGAAAGCTGTTCTCCCACCTGGGGGGGTGAAAAGGATGATGCATTCCAAAAGTCTCTCCATTTCTGTCTCTAAGGAGGTCAGACTGATGTTACTATTTTGATCCAGAGATGTCAAAAACTGTCCCATCAGATGGAGGAAGGCTTGACACTTTAAAGTCATGTCCTAACAGAAGAGAGAAACAGTCAGCGGATGAAAAATTGTTTACTTTTTATATTCTTATGGATTAGTTATTTTTAATTAGTTAACCTTGTGATGTAACCCATCTAGCGTGGAGCCAAAGCCAGCAGCCATTTTGAGGAGTTTGATAACTAGCTGTGAAGATGAATCACAGTTGAGAACAAGACAGGCCGGGTAGTGTGTGTTCACATAGGCTGTGACATTTTGGTAGGAAGAGAAGTCTACTAAGTGCCAGGGCAGTGAGGTTGATTGGCCAAGCAGACTCAGAAGGGAGGATTCCTACAGAAGCAGAAAGAAAAACTTGTCAACTTTACATTTAAACCAACATTTTTGGAATGAAATTCATTTGTGAGAGAGGAATGTCCAGTTTATTGGAAGGTTGTGCAACAGAATGTATGTTCAATGTGTGTTTAATTTCATGTTCACTTAATTTGCTGATTTAGCCAAAGTCTGAAATTGGATTTGGATTTTTAACCCTATGAAGGTGTGGTTATTGCTGCCAATAAATTTTAATAAGACTGAGAATGGAGTATAAGTAGAAAGCATTGTAACAGCAGGGTGACTGAGAAGTTCTGTGGATAATCCAAGGTTTCTGAGAGAATGTGGACGGGAAAATGTAATAGAGTTTTTAATAATTAGCTGATTTTCTAAATTATGTTTTTTTAAAAAAATGTAAACATGCAAAATGTCAACAATATGCAGAAAATGCCCATTTGATGCCCATGACAATCCCTGGTGACTTTTGTTGTTTTTTCTTTTATTCTTTGATTTTACACTCGGATAAGGGTCACCTTCTCTGTACTCATAGTATAAATAAATGTTGATTGACTGAATGAAACCATGCATGATTATAAAAACACACAGTCATACATCTGTAAGTTCACATATTGGGATGGTTTCCCCACTGAAAAACTCACTTGACTAGGCTTTAGAAGGCTTAACTGAGTAATCAACCTTTAAAAGGACAGACCTCTCATGACCGCAAAACAACTCACAGGCTTGTTAATAAGGTGGTCCTCTTTAGCCAGGAATACCATCAGGTAGAGGAGGTAGACCACCATTGTGTGTGCACTGGCAGTAGGCTGGGGGCTCAGAGCATCACTTAACGAACTGAGCCAGTTAACTTCACACAGCACTTCACCCATGAAAAGGAAACAGCTTTTGGGACTGCCTCTTTCCACCTGGAAAAGACAGACAAAGGTTGGAAAACTCCACAGAGAAAATGTTCATGTTCAATGCCAAGTTTATCTGGGTGGCCTGTTGGATAGGGTGTTGGCCCTGCAATCAGAAGGTTGGAAAAGAAAACAAAGGCTTGTAACAGAAGGAAAAGTCCACAGAGAAAATGTTCATGTTCATTTTTCCAAGTTTATCTGGGTAGCCTAGTGGTTAGGGTGTTGCCTTTGCAATCAGAAGGTTGTGGGTTCAAATCCCAACTGCTTGTGTCATCACTGAGTTACCCTTGAGCAAGGTACTGTCCCCACACACAACACCACGGGTGCCCCTCATTGGTGGCAGCCCACTGCTTTATTTGGTGAATGGGTTAAAAGAATTTCCCATTGTTCACACTGTGTGCTGTGGTGTGTTCACGAGTGACTATAAGGGGTCATTTCACTTTAGTCCAATCATTCAAAAGATACAAGTATAGAATGATTCTACAGGTTTTAAACAGTTTGTAGAAAGCTGTTGAAATGACAAAATATTTGATAAAGAACAGACTATAATTTTGAAAGCTGCACAGCATTTAGAAAAAAAATCATAATATTTATATCCATGGTTAATTTGCTTCATATAGATAGTAAGATAGCTGGGCCTGGTGGTTAGTGAGTTGTCCCTGTGATTGGAAGGATATAGGATTGAATCCCAGGTCTGCCAGTGGCACCACTGAGGTACCCTTGAGCAAGGTACCGTTTCCACACACTGCTCCCTGGGCACTGCGTCACTGGCTGCCCACTGCTTGAATGGGTTGAATGGATATTTCATGCTGTTCACACTGTGTGCTGTGCGTTGGCGTGTTCACATACGACTAATGGACACTCTATACTTACACTTTTGCTGTTTCATTTCCCTTGTCCTCACTTTTTGCTTTCTCCCCAAAATATGTAAAATTTTGAATATGCCATCAGTTTATGTTTTGGTGCCTAGTTCATAACATTTTAATCTACAGTGTAGAAGTTGTTACTGTCTCACAATTACTGATATGACAAGTGTTTCAAAACTTTTGAAACAAACCCTTAGAGTCTGCTACTCATGTACAGAAACCTGGAGACTCACAAGAGTGGAGGCTGGCTTGAGATTACAGCACAGTGCGATCTGAGGTTAGTCTGATTATTAGGTATTCATTTTGGACGGTGCTTATTGGTGATGTACAGCCAATATGAATATTTAACTTTAAAGGCCATTTGTTTTGATTAAACAGTGCCTCACCGACAGATATAATTGCTCACTCACTCATTTTCTGTAACCGCTTAACCCACACTAGGGTCGCGGGTACCCGGAGCCTATCCTGGGACCGATGGGTGCAAGGCAGGGGCGCCAGCCCAGTGCAGGGCACCTACACCATTCACTCTCACCTACGGTCAATTTGGAATCCCTAATTCACCTGACGCACATATCTTTGGACTGTGGGAGAAACCAGGGTCCTCAGAGGAAACCCACGCCACCACAAGCAGAGCATATACAAAGACCCAGATTGGAAACGCCAACCTTGGAGGTGTGAGGTAGAGGTCTGCAATGGGGCTGGACGCGGTGCAAAAGCATGCGGCGCAGGTCTACATTTGAGAGTTTCTTGCGGGAGTGGGCAGGAAAAGAGAGATGTGTTCGCGGGAGCGGGACAAAGACATTGTTCTCTGGACTCCCGCAAAGTATACATTTGCCTTGACTATATTTTTCAGTTTGTTTTTATGTGGGGAACAACATATGTGGTAGGCGACCTAACCTGCAGATGTTTGCGTTGTGCGGGAATCTCTGGGATGCCGGTGTTTGGAATAAACACAGAGCCACGCCACAAATTTCAATGTTTCCCTATATTTCTCTCACTACAACTGTGAAATGTTTCTATCGAGACTGTTTAGATATTTTTTAGTTCAGGTCTGTAGCCTAGTTGGTTGTATTTTTTTGTGGAAGACTGGCTAGCCAAATCTACCCTTATAAAAAAAAAAAACATCTTTAATTTGCAGCCGGAGTCGTGCCCACATAAAATAGCCTAAGTTTCATAAATTCCTGTATGTCAGTTAGGCAACAAATACATTTGGTAACTTATTTAATAAGCCAAGATATTATAGAATTTAAAATGTGTCTGGTATTTTTGGCCCACCCTATACTCCACCAGCCTTGCTGGTGGGATTCAGTGGGCGGGAGCGGGACAAACCAATGCTTTAGCCAATGTTTTTAATGATTACTTGCTGTGGTTTTTTTGGGTTTGTTTTTTGTTTTGGTTTTTTTATAATTTAAAAAAAAAAAAATTATTTTTGCCTGTATGCACTTTGAGATTTTTTTTGTAAAATGTAAAGTGCAATCTAAATAAAATGTATGATTATTATTATTATTATTAAACCATAACAGATACGGGCGGGAGCGGGTCAAAATATTACACAGTTCTGCGGGAGCGGGTGGGAGCGGGATGAAAAATCAGTCCCGCGCAGACCTCTAGTGTGAGGCATTAGTGCTACCCACTGTGCCACCGGGGCTCCCAGATAAAATTGTTGGGTATAAATGAGTCTTTCCAAGTATATATACTATAGATTCATAAGAGTCTTAAATAATATTTAAAAAAAATAATATAAAAAAAATTACCTTTTGATAGAAATTTTTGTTACTGATCAAAATAACACTATTAGTTCGTAATCCTACCCAGCGTTGCACCGGTTTCTGAGCTGCACCAAGTTCCCCCCTTCCTTATTCCTCCCTTTGGTTTGTCCCATGACTACTATTAGTTTCATCTGGGCCTGGTTAGTCCCCCTATATTTAAGCTGCGCCTACCCTGAGGTAGAGGTCTGTCCACTCTCACACTTAGCTCACTCTTGCCCCCTTTCCTTTCTTGCTCACCTACCCTTTCATTCCTTCCCCTTTTTTATTGTTGTGTTCAACTGTTTGTGCCTTCTTTCTTGTTCTGCTCATCAATTATGCCTCTCTCATCAGAGGTGCTAGAACTGTCCCTATGGTGAGTCCTGGTAAAGGTAAAGTCAGCTCCCAAAGCAAGTACTGTGATGGGGCCTTGCTTGGTGCGACACATGGCTGCCAGGCCCCTTCACCAGATGGGTGCCTCCTGTGAGACTGACTGCCCTACCCAATAGTGAGCTCATGGTCCTCTGAGTGGCAGGTTTGTTCAGGCCCACTTGTCAGAAGGGTGTTCGGCTGGCCCCTGGTCCTGAGACAACCTCACCGGCATGGACAGTATCTCTTAAAATCTGTATTCTTTCCTGTCTGTGTTCCCTGAAAGTACTTCAGCCAGCCTATTCTGGCCAGTTTGACTCCTGACATATGTTTGAACCAGACTGTTTCCCTATGTTTTTCCCTTTTCTGCACAGGCCAGTGCTCCATATCCCTTTTGCTACGCTCTTGCGTATTCATCATATTCTCCACACTCCCACTACCCATGTGATAGTTATCAGTTCTCTTAATTAAAAAAGGTTTTTTTGGTGTGTGTCACATGTGTCAAGTCTGGACACATTTTAAATGTTTTTGTAAATGTGTATCTAATTTTGTGAACAGTTTTTTCAGTTCTGTCTGTATTGCTGGTGTGTCAAATGTATTTGTCTGTCTCAGTGACATAGCCATCCCAGAACTGAATCCCAGTGACCTAAGTAAGCGCCATGATCGAAAACACCCAAATTATTGGTACATTAGAATTGCAGTAACATTTTTACAGTAAACATGGGTCACCAGTATCAGTCAATCACTACATTGGTCAGCACATTTTTATCATCTACTATAGCTCTGTATTGCCAATGCAAAACTAAAGAATCACAATCAAAAGTAAACGAGTAAAAATTCCTTTTGACTTACTATTGTTTTAAAGGGGACATATGCAAAACTCACTTTAGCTATAATAGGTCTATGGGCTACACAAAACATGTTCATGAAGTTCTTCGCACAAAATCACTCTCACAAAGAGGTCTCACCAGCTTTATTCTTGACAGTTTTAGTTTAAGGGCTCTGTCACCTGCAAATAAGCTGTTGCTGGCCACGCCCCACCCACCCCATGCTAACGCTGCGCGTTTAGCACACGTGAAACAGAGGCACTATCCAGTCCTATATGTTCGAATCCGAGTTGGACCCAGGGCAAGATGAACACAACACTTCATGAGTGACTTGCCTTTGCCTGTCGCCATTGCGCTCGGCATCTTATGCGTGCTCGTAAAATCAGTAGACAAAAATGGAGGATCTTCAACTAATCTAGTGGGTGGGGGCTCAACAGATGAGGAGTGGTTATATGCTAATTTCCCTATTCTGACATCACAAAACGGGAGCCGTCCAGACGGCTTGTAGAAGCATATGATTCCTGACACCAAAACCTTTCATTTGATTCACAGAAAATGGATGGATGTTTTCTTCACACTTGGAGTGTTTATAGGTGCAGTAGAGACCCAAATGGAAATACAAAAGGATGCAAAAAGTTTTGCATAATATGTCCCCTTTAAACTATACTCCATTACTCCAAATGCCATACTCTGTTTGACTCACTTTGAATATGAACCAATGAATTGGTGGTTGGTGGATGTGCAAGTGTAATGTTTTATGACTGTATTCCAATTTGGCAGATTCTTCAGTCTGCCCAAGATGGTAATGCTAGGTCTAAAGTACAACGTGAGTGTACGGGTCTCTCACATTAAAAAACTGGTTCATGAGGGCCTGGTCTGGATGGAGGTCCTTCCAGGGCAGACAGCTGTACTCATTGTGGTAGGTGTAGAGCAGGTACTCCGGCATCTTAGGAGAGGTACAGGTCTCACAGTAGTGCATTAGATGCAGCCACAGGGCACCTCTTTGTCCTGGTAACAGACGTTCTACTCCAATAACAGAAGGAAATGGGAAATTCATTAAGCAGTTATATTAAGTCAACATGATGAAAATACATGTCGAGGCTAGTCTTTTAATATGGTCATAACGTGCATGTCACATCCACTTATTCAAGATTAGAACCTTAATTCAACAAGAAATTATTACATTTGTAAAAAGTGGTTATACATATGGTAGAAGCGTATAACCACTTTTTACTAGTAAATACACCAATCAGACACAACATTAAAATCACCTGCTTGTAAAACCCACTGACACATGGACTCTGAACAATGTTTAGGTAGGTGGTACGTGTCAAAGTAACATCCTTATGAATGCCAGGACCCAAGGATTACCAGCAGAACACTGCCCTAATCAACACACTGCCATTTTCCTTGGTGCCCTCTCTTCCCAGGTAAATAACACACAACCCCGAGCCGTTCACATGATGTAATAGAAAAGACAATTCATCAGACCAGGCCACATTCTTCCACTGCAACATGGTCTAGTTCGGATACTCACACGCCCACTGTATTCACCTTCCGCAGTGGATAGGGTTCAACATGGGCATTCTGTCTGGTCTGCCTCATATGCAGGAAGCTAAGGTACACTATGTGTTCTGATGCTTTTATGTCCTAGCAAGATGGACCAGTTCAGCAATTTGTACTCCTGGAGCTTTTCTGTGGGATCAGACCAGACTGGCTAGTCTTCGCCTCTCATGTGTATCCATGACCTTGTGTCCTGGTTCACTGGTTGTCCTTCTACAGACCACTGCACACCAAAAACACCTCCTGCAGTTTTGGAGGTGTCCTGACTTAATTGTGTAGCCATCACAATGTGGACCTTGTCAAAGGCATTCAGATCCTTACGCCATACCATTTTTCCTGCTGATGGTTGAGTTATTAAGAGAGATGCCATTGTTAAGAGATAAACGTTATGTACTTCACCTGTCTGTGGTTTTAATGCTGTGGCTGATCAGTGTACATTTGACAGAGCAAAGCCCCCTTCAACCAAAATATCTCTCTTCCTACCTTTGAATTGTTCATGCAAGGTCTCAGCCAACTGTGTATACAAGTTAACCAGACTGATTGCTACTGTGGTTTCAGATTCAAGCCAGGGAGAACAGCGAGGGTTGCTGTGATCAAAGAAAAACAAGCAAATCGAGGACAGTGATTATATTAGTCATCACTTCAGTTCTCATTTATGTAATGATGAGTAAGCAAAGTACATCATACCTTGCATCATCTGTGTCCAGGACAAGTATCCAAGGCCTGAACAGTTTAGTCATTTTAGAATGGAGGTCCTGAAGAGCTACATTAAATATAATGATACATGGGACTGAATTAATGCAATGTATCACAAAACAACATTACAGCATTATTAACACACATCACCACAAGAATGAAGGTGCAACAAGAAAAGGGCAAATAACCAAAAAAGAAGAAAATTTGCACCCTACTATAAATGCAATCTTGGTCAGACTCTTCATAGCATGCACAGCCTATGAGGGAACTGAGCAATATAGCTGAGAGTCTCATTAGTTTCATATTACTCAAAGTGAGTTGTTGGACTATTTATTTTGCATGTTCTATCTTTGTCTACGACTAGTAACTAATCATGAACTAAGTATACTTTGCCAATTGTTTATGCTACCCTATGCTTAGCCATTCAAAACACAAGTTTGTTTTCATTTTCAGTTACTATTTACTTAATGTTGTGTAACATGAACATACAGTTAAGAAGCCCAAACCAAACCTCCTTAAGTAAGGGTTTGGGTTTGTTTATGAGTTTTAGCACAATTTGATTTCCCTGTTTCTCTGTCATGTGCACAATTTCACTGTTTTCTGTAATATTTATATTATGTACAGAGTTTGACAAATTAACAACTATGCCTGAAAGAATGCATGGCTGTGGGATGTGGTTGTTACAGAGCTGTCTTAACAAACATGGGGACAGCTTTCCCAAAGTGCGTTAAACATTTCTGTGAGTAGCAGCAGGTGAGAGGAATTTAGCAGAGTGAGACTTACATTGGTCACAGAGTAGTAATTAAGTAAACCAAAGAAACAAGGCATCTGTGATAATGCATTTCTGTTTGTATGTGCAAGCAGATTTGAGTGCTAGGAATTTTGTTGTTTGGGTTACAATGCTAGAACAGAAGTAAAATACTTCAGTTCAGAGTGAACTAATTTGTTTTTTAATTCAGTTTCAGAGCCCAACCTAAAACAGAGTGCCATTGATTTACCATTGATCAATCTTGCACTCCCTGGTGGTTCCTTGCTGCAATTGTTCAGCTCAAGATCAATGAGGTAACTGATTAGAAACTCAAAAAACGTCTTGACTTCTTCAACATATGGCCTCCATTTAGAGAGCAGGCCAAAACTTCGAAAGTCTCCTTTGGACAGACGCAGCTTGAGAAAGTAGTTTGAGAGCCACTCTATTGTCTCTTCAACCTGAAGAAAAAGGTGCATAGACTTAATTAGCCAAGAACAGTGAACTCTCTCTCTCATTCATTCAGTGATTGTTAGATAAACTGTATTACATTGTACACCATACCTCCACTGGAAACCAGATTTCACTTCTCTGAAATAAATGGATTTAGTGTGTTACCTGTTGAGGGGAGAGGAAGACTGAATGTGTGGTGGATGATCTGGATCCTTTCTTTTTAGAATAGGGTATGCAGCCAAGCACTCGCAGAGAAGCCCTCCAGCAATCTGCGCTGAGAAGCTGTTCTGAGGAGCCTGTCACACAGGAATAAATGTACAAATTATCTGCAATGCTGTTCTTCTGCTAATAAAGACCCCATTCATCTCATAAAGAACATGAACATTTTCTGGAGAGATGAATCTATGTTATAGCACAGAAGACACTACAGTAGAACCCCTTCGGGCTAATCATCAAATCAAGCAACAAAGCATGGCATGATGTTCATTGATTCATTGAATACACCTGTCTGGAAGCTTCTGCACTTATGTTTCTCCACTTTTTACTCAGGTTTTTCTTTGAATTTGTCACCTCTTGCAAGTTGCTGGAATGTCTGCTGTCAGTTTCAAATGTCTGTGTTTAAGACTGCTAGCTTGACTCTAACACAATCATACAAAACGCACAAAGGTACAAAAAGAAATCAGAGTTAGCTGTGGTAATTGGATTAATAAAAAAAATATAAAGCAAATTAAATTCACCCATTCCACAAAGAACTGTCAAGTGACCCACCCCCTCGAGTTTGCCCTCCATATAACCTGCTGTTTTTCTTTCAGAATGTGACTTAAAGGCTCTGGGATTTTCCGAATGACAAATGAGCAGCAGCTTAATCTTACAGTCGCCGCTCGCATTGGCGCACAGTGCGAGGGTTAGCCTATCCTTCATGGGTTTGTGGCCTGGCATCCTCTTCTCCTCTGCTGTTATATACGTCCTCCTTGGCATCTTCTTCCAGAAGAGTCCTGTCGTGCACAGTTGAAGACATGCTGGGGGGTGTCTCCTTCGGCTGCTATTACTCCGGCAAAAGTTTTGAGGTAATCCTCAGCTGCTTTCATATCTGCGCTCGCTGCCTCACCATGCCTGACAATGAAGTGAATGCTGGTCCTCTTTTTAAAATTTTCAAACCAGCCCCAACTGGCTTTAAACGGCTCGCCCAATGCCTCGTCCATTGAAGTGCCTGGGGTCTTCTGCAGCAAATCAGCGTAAATATCTCGCGCCTTCTCACAGATTATTGCCTCTGTCACGGTCTCTCCTGCAAGCTGCTTCTCCATCAACTACACCAGCAGCTTCTCCATATTTTCATGCATAGCTATCCGCTGTTTAAAAAATATTTTAACGCCCTTGGCTGGTGTTTATCGACTCCTTCTGCTTCAGTAAGGTGCAGACTGTAGAAGTGCTACGCTCATACTGCGTTGCCAAGTCGACTACACGCACACCTTGGTCATGTTTTTCGATAATTTCTTTCTTTAATTCAATGCACATCATAGCGAACTAACCGCTTAAAAGTGAACAAATGAGACACGGGATGCTCGGTGGATGTTGTGGTGTTCACTACACCCACTAGCGGCGGGGTATCTGAAGCTCACAGTTTAACACAAAAAAACATAGCCTTTTAGGCTAGCCTGATGACCTAATTTTTGTTTTACAGAAGAAATCATTTTAGAAATGCTACAAGGAAAATGTTAATATGTCTCTTACAAGCTTTAAATAAAACAAGGAATGCCTTTTACATGCTTCAGATACACACGTTTAATCTATAAACTGTTTTTTCTTCTTATTGGAGTTTTGCTTGTTTGACTTAGTCAACATTTATAAGTAATTATATCAGAAATCAGAAGTTTGTCATGCTGGTGGATTTTTGAATGAGAGTGGCAGAAAAACATGAACTGAAAAAAAGAGGAATTGAAAAAATGTATTATAATTAGTCGATTAATCTAATAACAATCGACAATAATTATATAATGGGCTACTATTTTTCTGAATTGCAAATATTTTTAAAAATATATATTGCTCATTTACATTTTTGTTTCCTTTATTCTATGAACCACTCACTCTGTGTGAAAAGTCGGAGGAAGTCGCTGTAATGGTCAGGAAACTGGTAAACCAGCAGCTGGGTCCAGTGCTTGCAGAAGAGGTTAAAGGGCATGAGGACCTCAGGCTCAGGCTCCAGGGCACAGGCTGTGAGGGCCAGGTGAATAAGCTCCATCAGATGGCTCCGGTCTTGAAATTGAGGCTGAGCAGCAGATAGCCACTGTGGTAGGTCGAACTGCAAAGGAAAATTTTGTTAAGATAATATATTTATTATGTTAAAGTTAATATAAGTTAATATATTTATTATGTTAAAGTCTACTCATTGGTTCCCACAGAATTAGATTCTGTTTGTAGTGGTAGCTCGGCATAACTTTTTTTCACAATAAAAATTTTCGTAAGAGTCAGTATCAATACTAATCATTTTTCTAAATTAAGTTTAACTGTTATTTTGGCCCAATTGTCAACCATCACTCCATGCAGGAGTGCGATATTTTAAAAATCTTGCACCCGATTACCTCAGTGAACTTATCTCTTACTATGAACCTCCGCAGTCCCTCAGATCTCAAGGTGCTGACAACTAACTTGTCTGCAGAATTATGAAAGCTTCATCAGGGGGAAGAACGTTCTCATATATAGCCCCCAAGCTCTGGAATGCTATTCCGAACAACATTTGGGACTCAGACACAGTCTCAGTTTTTAAGTCCAGACTGAAAACCTACTTGTTTAGTCAGGCTTTCTGTAATTAATTTTTCCTCTTAGATGTAAGGTGTAGAGCCGGCGGGCATAGAGAATTCAAGTAAACTGGGACACTGGTGTTGTCGCCCCACCACTCCTCACGTTCATTCAGGTGTAAATTTAAACAGAACTAACTCTCTTCTCTGTTTTCTCCGAGGGGAACTGCTGCACACTTGGCTAGCCCGACTGATCACTGTGAGACCCCAGGTCAACACCTTCCCGGGGCTGCTATCGCTGGGGCTCCATGCCAAATTGTCCACGACTGATTTCGACTTCACTCGTGTCCTACCCCAATTAGGAGAAACTGCTGCTTAAAGTTCCAGCGGAGATTATTGCTCCTGATCCTGTTGTTTATAGACTACAGACTCTTCAACAAAATTTACCTCTATGGACACTTAGTGATACCAGCTCCGTTATCCTTAGATGGCTTAACTGTCAATAATCTTGTTCATGAAGGCCTTCTCTTGTTATTTATCCCCATAAAGACACTCTTTTCTTTCTCTCTGCTTCGACCTCGGGAGGATGAGTTCCCCTTTTGAGGCTTGATTCCTACCCAGCTTTCTTCCTCGCCTCTGTCGCCTCTGGGTTACTCACTAGGGGCTCGGACCTGTATTCTGTAAAGCTGCTTTGTGACAACTTAGTTGTAAAAAGCGCTATATAAATAAAATTGAATTGAATTATACTATAGTACAATAGTATAGTACATGTAGTCCAATTCTTTAAACAATTTGAAGCATGTAGTATTTAATCACATCACTCTAAAGCATCTTATTTTACTGTTAATAAAGTCAAAGATAAATTTATTCTATACTAACACTGTGGGACTTTGTAACATAATGTGAGAGAACTTAAGATGACTCCAAGTCATTTTAATAAGATAAAGGCACCTGAAAGTGAAAAGCGATATGAACAGAACTGAACAATTTTATTTTTTATTCTAGATAAAATTTAACTTCACAGGTTTTCTTGTTTAGGCAGACATACACGATGCAACAATTAGTGAAACTAAACTATCATGTATCATGTTGAGGAAAGTTAGTGCTGAAAATATAATCACATACAGTCCTAGAATAAAAATGAACCTACTAATATAAAGTTTTAATGATTCCTCTGATGAATCATCATGAAAATAAGGTGATCTCTTAATAGTCATTTCTGTGCAATGAGACAAATGAGACACCCAAGCCAACAAGAGAATGAAATAATTAGGACTAGAAATTAGAATAAAAGAAGCAAGCATCAGATGATAATTAATGTTTGACCTCTTTTAAAAGTTAAAAATTATGTCACCATCACACAACGGACTCTGAGCCACACAAGTATGTGTGCAAATAGACTTCTTTCCAACACACAACTCCCCTATTGTGTTCAGACATACACCTCTTCTATTTAGGGAATTCAGCTACTTTAAGGTGTACTCATCCCTGGCACAGAAGTGCACAGATAGCTCATAAAAGGAAGCACAGTTGCATTCCTGTTTGGAATCCAGAAGTAATAATCAAAAATCAATACCTGAGCGTCCTAATGCTCTTGTGGCTGAAAGCAAATAAATCTTCACAGAAACATCTACTGTAAAGTTTATTCTGAGGAGTAAATGCGTTTAGTGCAGCAAATGGGTGGCTGGGACTGGGGTGGGGGCAGGGAGGACAAATCCCTATTAATAATCTTGATTTCAGAGGAAATGTTGGAAGAGCAGGTTTCTACAACCTTCTGTACATATTGTGCAATTTTTCCTCAAAATATCTCAAAATAATAGCACAGGAAGTCTAAATACCATCCAAACAAGCAAACTCAGCTTTGGCAAAAACGTACTTTGGTGAGGAGCATAAAAATGACGTCTCCACTGTCAGCATGGAGCGCTGTAGCCACCTCTTCATACAGTGCAACCAGTTCAGAAGGAGAGGCGTTGGGTGTAAAGTAGGGAGACAACAGGTTACACAGACGCCGATTCAGCAGGATGGTCTTCAGCATGCGCTTGCACTCTGTCTCAGTGTCCCGGATAAAGACCTGTGGCCAGTGAAGATCATATGGTTTATAAAGGTGTATTTGGTACTTTTTCAAAATATCACTCTAGTTTAGCCTTTTCTGCTATCGGTTCCTTCATGCTGAAGCTTTTAAACAGTAACACAATTTTGTCAGATAATGTTTTGTAATTACCATGAAACTGAAAAATTAATTGGGAGCACACGGCTCTCAGGATAAGGGAGAGACTTAGATGTCCAGAAATATGAGTAATTTTATGTCCCATTTTCAAATGCATGTTTTTCACTTTATTTGTATCTAGTACAGATAACGGTTATTTTTAACCAAAAAGCAAGAACTGCAATCACATCATTAATATAACAATTGGATCGGACGTTAAAGACACAGAGATGATAATGACAAACACTACTACAGCAACAAATGCATGTGATTAATTTAGATTAATTAATCAGAGAGCTTGTAATTAATTAGGTTAATATTTTTTACTTGCTTGAAACTCCTAATTTAAATATTACATATTTTCTCAGCTGGAATACATGTTTCCCATCACTGTACGGATACTGCAAAGATTTATATATAACAATGAACTAGTCCATAAACTGGTCCCTTCATTGCCATCCCAGATGGTCCACATACTTGCTTGATCCCAACACACACAACATACAAAACATAGACTATGTAGGGGTCCCTTAGGGAACAAGTTTGCTGATTTAAGAACACGTTTATAAACCTTACCTGACCCAAAATCTCCACACAGGAGGTGAAGAACTGGCGAGTTGGTGGATGTCTCTGGGTGTCCTCACAAACGAAAGACACAATATGATAAAAAGCTGATATGCCCACCTTCTGAATGGCTGGTGCTGGGTGTAGCTTGTAGGCATTAACAAGGGTCCTAAAGAAGTTAAAATGTACAACAGGAATGAATCATTATGAGTGTGTGTGTGCATATATATATATATATATATATATATATATATATATATATATGACATGTATGTCAATAGCAATATGGCATTTAAAATGACACAGACCATAAGAAATAAAAAGACAACATAAATACAATAAATATTTAAGAACAAAAATTTCTGTTAGCACAATTAAGCTCAACTCAGATTAGAAAACCGTGTCCAGTCTAGACAGCAATACATTGCCCTGAAGGAAAAAAAAATATTCTAGGTCGGTACTGACGTGATGAAATTCTCAATATGTACAGCTCCCTCAGCTAGGCTCTGATGAGGAGGTTTAACTGCATCTGCCTGTAGCTGCTTGATGTCATTCTTCAGGGACTGGATCTGATTTTGGACTGGCTCTAGTTTGCGCATGCCTGCATACTACAGTACAGTGAGGGGGAAAAAAAAGAGATTAGGTTGGACAAACAGCACAAAGACTGGGAGAGAGAATAAAGAATACAATGAAATCTTCCCTGAATAAACAACCCCAACCTTGTAGTTTTTATATTTGTCTATATGCTGGTGTGTGTTTGAGTATATAGACACTGTTACTGTAACACATTTCCATACCTTTGTGATGAAAACTTAATAAAAAGTAGTAAACTGTACTGTATAGTGTATTTTATGTTACTGTATAATGTATTTCATAATTCAATGCGAGTATATACATTCATTTTTTTGTAGAATTTGATATGAATGTGACAAAGTACAGGGTAACTTTGGAAAAGAAATGCTCCAAAGTAAGACGAAAAATCTAAACCTGACACATTTACTATGTATAATTAATTCTGAAAAGTCAAGTGGATTGGCACATTTATTTACCTACAAACTGCAGAAGTCTTCAGTTTGGGCTTGGTCAACCGAATTTCATTTATTTATCTGTATGTTTATATCATACCTGTTTATACACGTCTGTACATGTAAATTTGTAAAAGTGTTGGATTAAATCATTCACTTTATTATAACAATAACAATAGTAAAAACAATATTTATATAACCTTTATCACAACAACTAAGACAATTTTATGTAATCTTTTTTACTGTCATTTGTCTTTTGTCATGACTCATTAAACTGGAGCAAAACCATTGAGACTCAATGTAATTTAAGATGACTCAACGTAATTTAAAAACATATTTTCATAGGTCTTTGATAAGTTACACTTTTGTGAAAAATGCAAGACTACTTGATGACATGTAATTTGATGCACATTAATAATTTGATACTTAAAACTTAGATAACTAATTCATGCAAGATACTGGGGCAAGATGATTTTCCTTTTCGTGTTATATTAAATTGATTGCTGTTTATTTATCCTACATATGTGGTTATGTTACTCAAGCTCAAATGCAGTTTAGCTTTACAGTAAATGAACAGTCACCGTTCTTAAAGAGAGGCATTTCCCCCATTTTTCCTTTATATGCTCACCTTGACTGTTATATGTGCAGCACCCTGACAAGGCTGGCCTCCTTTGCCTCTGCACTCCAGCTGCATGGAAAGCTGCTCCTCACGGTTGGCATAGAGCTGAGGTAAAACCTCCAGCAGCTCATTGTCAAGTGCCACCTGCTGTGTCTCTCGAACAGCAGCCAGCCTGAGACACAGTTAAATCCCTAATTAAGGAATTCAGTTACAGTGTCTGAACCAAGTGAAATAAAATACAATACTACATTTGCACCAAAAAGTATGTGAATCCTTTGGAATTGTATGGATTAATGCACAAATTGGTCATAAAATGTGATCTGATCTTCCCACAACAATAGATACAAAAAGTCTGCATAAACTGCATAAACTAATAACAAATAATTATATGTTTTAATGTTTTTTTATTAATGTTTTTTTACTGTTGCATCACCGATCTTCTGTTGAGCTTCAGTTGGTGGACAGATGGCCTTAAGATCTCCTGCAAAATTTCTTGATAAACTTGGGAATTCATTATTCCTTCGATTATAGCAATCTGTTGAGGCTCTGACGCAGCAAAGCACATAGTGCTGTGTGGTTTTTCCAAACAACTCAACTTTGGTTTCATTTTGTTTCATCCAAAGAATATTTTGCCAGTAGTGCTGTGGAACATCCAGGTGCTCTTGTGCAAACTTCAAACGTGCAGCAATGTTTTTTAGGACAGCAGTGGCTTCCTCTGTCGTGTCCTCCCATTAACTCCATTCTTGTTTAGTGTTTTACGTACCGTAGATTCGCCAAGTCTTTAGCTCACACTCTAGGATTCTTCTTCACCTCGTTGAGCATTCTGTGCTGTGCTCCTGCACTCATCTTTACAGGACGGCCACTCCTAGGGAGACTAGCAACAGTGCTGAATTTTCTCCATTTATAGACAATTTGTCTTACCACTGACTGATGAACATCAAGGCTTTTGGAGATACCATTTCCAGTTTTATGCAAGGCAACAATTCTTATTCGTAGGTCTTCTGAGAGCTCTTCTGTGCAAGGCATCATTCATATCAGGCAATGCTTCTTGAGAAAAGCAAACTCACAAACTGGTGTGTGTTTTTTATAGGGCAGGACAGCTTTAACCAACACCTCCAATCTCATCTCATTGATTGGACTCCAGGTTGGCTGACTCCTGACTCTAATTAGCTCTTGGAGATGTCATTAGCCTAGGGGTTCACATACCTTTTCCACCTGCACTGTGAATGTTTACATGGTGTGTTCAATAAAAACATGAAAACATGTACTTATTTGTGTGGTATTAGTTTAAGCAGACTGTGTTTTGACTTAGAGGAAGATCAGATCACATTTTATGACCAATTTGTGCAGAAATCCATATAATTCCAAAAGTTTCACATACTTTTTCTTGCAACTGTATTTTGGCAAAAATGAGGAATGGAAAAATGTTTCAAAAAAATTAGTTTTAGTAGTATTCTATTTTCTAAAAAAATATTTCACGTAACTATATACAGTATAAAGTGAATAGCTCTACTGAAAATGTCAGTAACATTTCTACAGCGCACATTTTTCTTGTTTTTAATTTTCCATCCTCTTCTTATCCCTTAAAATAAAATAGGCTGCTTTTATTGCAGTTTTAGGGCTGATGACTTCAGTCTTGAACCCTTCTGGCTACCCTGTATTGTGCTTCATATAGAAAAGCAGTTCAGACTGAAACCTCTTCTAACTTCAAAGAGAATGGGTGCATTAAACTATTCTAGCCACAATATATAGAGTAAATGCATAGGTCTTCATGCCATCGCAAAAACAATTAATTGAAAACAGGCCATTTATGCAGCTTATATTCCACATATGGACAGTATGTACTGGAGAGTGAACGAAAGTTTTTACAGTGTTAACAGTCCGCTCCATAGTTATTATAAACTTTGGAAAAGATATGTAGAAAAGGTCATAAAAATGTCTTCATTTTTTTTCATGGAACCTTTTTGTGTGGATTTGGACATTTATTTTGGAGCACTTGCCTGATGGAAAATCTTTCAATGACCCATTTGCAGTCCAGAGACTATTGAGTGCATTATGTAATGCCTCATAACAAGGCTTCCACAAAGCACCACAGATCTTCCACCATATTTAATAGTGTACCTAAGGTCACTTTTTAAAGTGTGAATAAGCTATAAACCTTCTTCTTTACCCCAAACAATTCTTAAGTGTTTGTTACCAAAAACCTCTAGTTTTTCTCATTTGACCATAGACTTCTGTTACATAAACTTCAGGTCCTTACATTTGTGCTTAGATGAAAGTAAATGGCTCTCTTCTCGCTCACCTTCCAAATAATTTGTAGAAATGCAAGGGAATTCTTTATTTTTTAGAGACTACATGGTGCCAAAATTCGACCATCTTCTGGACATCTGTAACTGTGATCCTTAAAGAAAAGGTCTGTATTTGTCCTCACCACTGTGTGGGGGGGCAAAATAAGCAAGGATTTTATATTTAAACAGTGAGTACTGTTTTTTTCAGGTGTTCACCCAATTATATAGCCATTATCTGATTTATGACAGTCACTATTTGCATATCCACTAAACCTCCCCGTGTTGATGAACAAGAGATACTGGTCTTTAGAGAACCTCGATGTTTATACCCCAGCCAAAAACGAAACTTGGAAACCATAGCATGTGAGCTAAAATTTTCTTGAACTCTGGAGTAGAAATATAAATGGGAACATGGTTTCATTATATTTTGTTAATAAAAATGTCTATGGATGACAATGTGTGTAATTCATGTGGTTTTGTTTCAATGGTTATTTTTTATTCTCAGCGTGAGGTTCACTACAAAAACGTTTTCACAATCTTTACCAAGGGACCAATAATTATGGAGCTGACGGTACATGGTACAACAAGCTCAAAAAGATGAGGAAAAATTAATTTTCCATGATGTGAGCCCTTTAAGATTCGTCTGAGTTAGGAACATTTTATTCTATAATATATATACACACACACACACACACACA
>JBBPCX010118380.1:0-20336 GCA_037974365.1 Hydrocynus forskahlii
AACCTCCCATTGTGGTTGTAGTAACAATTTTAACAAACCCCCCCCTCCCCCCCAGATGAAGTTGATCTAGTTGTGTTTTGTGTCTGAAGTCTCTTTAACACCATAGCAACAGGTGATGGAATCTTAGACCCCGCCAATCAGCCTGGTGTTTACTGTAAACATTTTAGTAAACTTTTCCTTTGAAGTCTTATTGGACAGGATTTTTCCACCTTAAATGGTGCCGCGGTTACCTGAGGTGCCAGAATACGCCATTCAAGGTGGAATGAAGAATTAAAATCAGAATGGATTCTGTTTCACTGCTCACATACACTCACTGGCCACTTTATTAGAAACTCCCAACCAAAACTGGAAGAGAGATGTTTCTAATAAAGTGGCCAGTGAGTGTATATTATGGATAATTCTCAGCACAGCAATGGCACTGGTAGAGGAGTGTGTGTGTGTGTGTGTGTGTGTGTGTGAGAAAGTGTGTGAGAGATGCTCCACTGCCCACTGTAATAAACAATGACTGTTTTCTAAATATGAAATTGTGAACCAAAATCAACAGAAACACACATTTATGTGTGTCTCCGTAGAGGGAGCGCTTATAACCACTGAACGTTTATCCAAAGACACAGAAGAGAGAGAGGAAAGAGAAAGAGATGGAGAGAGAAAGAGAGAGAGACTGTAACTTCAGTTGACAGCAGATTGCCAGAGAGTGTTTCCATGACAACAAATTAAATATTTCCCCGGCACCTTCGGCCGTCCTCGCTCGTCCACGCCGCCAAACTAGACAAGAAATTACGCCCTTCACTCGAGACGATTTCCTTCAACCAAGGCGTTCTCTCTGCTATGCACACAAACATACATACACACACACACACACACACACACACACAAACACACACTCTTCGGCTAATGTTGTTTCCCAGACAACTGCTCGGATTGCAGAGAAGAGCCCGCTAAAGGTGGTGTGTGGATTTCCAGATAAAAACAAATCCAAACAATTCTGAACATTTAGATAAAAAAAGAAAACTCCCCAAAACCCATGCCTTCATATGGAATAGAAGCACCACCTTGTTCTTCTTTTTACTGGTCACTTTACCAGAAATCTCTCTTTCTGTTGTAAGTGGGTGTTTATATATATATATGTGTGTGTTTTTGATGTTTGCAACTGGTGAATAGGGCGTGTGTGTGGGTGTGGGTGTAGGGTGTATAGGGGATATGTTTGCGTACAGTTGCTGTTTGCAACAGGTGTACAAGGTACGCTATGCTGTATGTGTGTGTGTGTGTGTGTGTGTGTGTATATGCATGTGTGGGTCTGTTCCTGCTCCTTCTGCTCATTATAAGATTGAAACTCAATCAGAAGTGCATTAACGGATCCTCTAACGATGCTGAGCCTCCGGCAGGATCTCATCTACAGTAACTGCAGGAAAGAACAGAAACACAAAGAGATCTGAGCACACACACACTCACATGCTTACACACACACACACACACACTCACTCAAACATACACATATATACACACACACACTGTTCTGGAAGTGGAGGGACTTCAGATGTGTTCAGTAAATTTTCAATTAGAAATCATAATTTAACATTCATGAGTATAATAATTCAGTTAATCGGCTTATCAGATGGTTCTGTCTTTTTCGGTTCCTCCCTTTCTGCTGCCGACATTCAGCGTTCCACCTGTTCCATCTGTGCTTCAGTCTGTTCACACTTCCTGTGTGGAACAACAAGGACCAGAAATAGAACCAGAATCAGGATTAGAAATGGGAAAAACCGACTCAGAAAGAGAATTCTGATCAGTTTTACCCCTATAGTGGATCAGATGGAGGTTTTAATTGTTATGTTTTGGAGTAGGGAGTGTTTTAGGGTGAGTGGTGGTTGGTTTAGGGTGAGTGGGGGTGTTTTAGGGCAAGTGGGGTATGGTTTTGGGTGAGTGAAGGTGTTTTAGGGTGGTTTAGGGTGAGTGGGGGTGATTTAGGGTGAGTGAGGGGTGTTTTATGGTGAGTGTAGTGTTTTAGGGTGAGTGTGGTGGTTTAGGGTGAGTAGGGTGTTTTAGGGTGAGTGGTGGGTGCTTTAGGGTGAGTGTGGTGGTTTAGGGTGAGTAGGGTGTTTTAGGGTGAGTGGTGGGTGTTTTAGGGCGAGTGGTGGGTGCTTTAGGGTGGGTGTGGTGTTTTAGGGCGAGTGGTGGGTGCTTTAGGGTGGGTGTGGTGTTTTAGGGCGAGTGGTGGGTGCTTTAGGGTGGGTGTGGTGTTTTAGGGCGAGCGAGGGGTGGTTTAGGGCGAGTGGGGTGTTTTCAGGCGGGGGGTTTGTTTTTTTTTGTGCAGTTTAAACTAACTCTTGTTCTGCTATGACTGCTGGGCAGCAGTAGGGTCAGCGGGATCTGCAGGACGGTGCGGTTGCCTTTGGTTGGGAGAAAAACACTTTTGTTTAGTGATTATAGCCACAGGTGAACAGGTTTTTTGGTTGCCTAGCAACAGTGTCCTCTCTGAGTAGCCCTGTAAACATGCAGGCCACGCCCTCCAGCCGCACAAATCACATCTGCCAGATGTTCCCCCACCAGTACACACACAGGAGCTTCTGCTGGGAATTTGGGTCTCAGAGGATGATAAAACTGAGTCAAACTTCCTTAAAGTGTTTAAGGGCATGCGTTACATATGCATAATAATAATAACAATAATAAGGAGCCAGCTGCCTCCGGCTCCTGCTTGATGAAGTCTTGACACTTTACTAAATGCTGTAAATGTGTGTGTGTGTGTGTGTGTGTGTGTGTATCTCAGGGTAAGATGGTGAAAGGAATGGGTGGAGCAATGGACCTGGTGGCCAGCGCTGGGACGAAGGTGGTAGTTACCATGGAACACTCGGCAAAGGTAAAAGTGTGTGTGTGTGTGTGTGTGTGTGTGTGTGTGTGTGGCCGCAAGTACGCGTGTGTGTAGACTCGAGGCTGTCAGATAAAACATGTTGTTCACATTAGATTTAGAATCAGCCCCGCACTGAGAGTACTGACATCAGAATTAGAAATAAAAACCTCAGAACCAGCTTTAGAATCAGACTTAAAATCTGAATCTGATTTACATTCAGAATCAGATTAGGAATCAAGATCTGAATCAGAATTGGAATTAGAATGAGTCATTTTCAGTCAGACAGGAGTTATAAGAATCAGAATTAGAGTAATAGGGTTTGAAGAGACTGAATCTATGTGTGTGTGTGTGTGTGTCTCTGTCAGTGTTTTTTTTTTCTGTATATGTGGGTGGGTGGGGAGGGGGTGGATGTATGGGGTCATTGTTTGCCCTGAGTGACAGGCTGTGATTATTATGGTCTGTTATTTCCACTGGGGTCTTTCCTTTTGGCAGGGTCACAGTGCTGCAGGAGGTCACCTGCACCCCCCCCCCCAAACACCACCCCCACCCCCACCCACCACAGCCTGCCTGCAGCACACACTTGAGACCTTTGCCCTGGTATTGCAGATTGTTGCCCCTGGTGATCGGTGGGGTCAGGGCTGGTCCAGCTGGAGGAGCTTTCAGAGTACAGCTGACCACTCCATGGCTCCGCCCATTAATGTAGTGCTCCGTAGCAACCATTGTGAAGCTGTCTAATAAGAAACGGCTGCACCTCAATTAATACCACACACACACACACACACACACACACACACACACACACATATATATATATTGCGTATCTCTACTATCTGTGTGTTTATTGTGTCTAATTGGGGTTTTAGTTTCTCATTTTTCTGTCTCATTTTTATTTTCAGTGCTGTTAAAGTGACAGTTAATAGCATTTGTAAAACTTCACAATATGAATAATGATTGAACTTCATCTATAAGGGCTCATTTAAACAAGCCTCATTCAAAGCAAAGGCTGAGATGACCTGCTGTAATAAACCTTTATAACAGTTGATCGGTCGTTATGAGCGGTTTATGTTTAGAGCTGCACAATATGGTCAGAATATCAGTATTGCACTTTTACTGCTACATATTGTGATTGCGATTCCTTACAATATATTAAAGGGCCCAAATCACTTTTCTGCAGCTGAAAAGACTTTGCACATATACACTGAACATACTGTATACTTCTTGCACATCCTTGGTGTCTTTGCACTGCACTGTACTACCTCAATGTACATCTGCTGCTTTCTTTCTCCCTATCTCTTGCTTGTTCTCCTAAATTTTGTTCTGCACTGATACCTGTTACACTGTTACTCTCTTGTTTTACCATTTGTCTTCAAGTCATATGTTGTGTTTGCTTTTTTTGTTCGTGCACCCGTGACTAGGAGAAATGCAATTTCATTCAGTCATGTACTGTGGATGTGGATGGATGACAATAAAGCCAACTTGAACTTAAAGTTTGTAAATATTTCAAATGTTACAGTCGCTCCCTCCATCCATATAGTTCTTAAATATACAGTAAGCTACAAAACAGCTTGCAAATAAGCTTTAAATCACAGTTTTTATGATGTCACACATTTACATATATCTTCTTGTTCAGCCCACAGTCGTTTACAGGTACTGTAACAGAAGCAGCCTGATTAATTCAAAGGGGTAAACAGAGGTTGGAAGGTGGTCTTGTAAGAATTAATTGTGATGAATTTTGAAATATATTCTTGGTAAAAATGTAAAAGATGTGGAATATGGGCCTTGAAAAAAACACCTTGTTGAACCTTTAACAGTTAAAGATTAAAATAATTAGACTTTTGATGAATTTCATGAAGACCTTGATTCATCAGAACACCCAGTAACTCACCTGGAGCTGTGACTGGTCACCCCGTCAGAAACACTCTGATCGGTTAGAGGCTCATTTGCATTGCGGCCTTCTGTGAAATTAGTATTGTAGAGACCCGATATCGCAATAACGATTAATAGACGATATATTGTTTAGCCATACTTCTGTAGGTGTTGTGTAGCCTTATGAGTTTTTTAGTGTTAGTAAATCGGTTACGGTGCTGACAGGCCTGTTTAAACTTTGTTTACACTTTTCAGCCTCTTTCAGTTTCTCTTTTGTTTTTGGTCATTGTTGCCTGTACATTTTCAGCGCTTTTTCGTTTTCGTATTTCTTTTTTGTTTAATTTTCTCGTTTTTCTGTCCCTCAGGGAGGGAAGCACAAGATCTTGGACAAGTGCAGCCTGCCACTCACAGGCAAGGAGTGTGTGGATCGCATCATCACAGAGAAGGTGAGCCACACTCTTTCACACACCTCACCCATTAGAGACCGCACGGCTATGAGAATAAAACGGAACGTCTTCAGAAACCACAAGATCTTTCATCTGGTCATTTTAACATGAGGCTCAGTGGAAGCTGATCAATCTCTGATGATGTTTCCGGACAGAGTGGAAATGACATCAGTGTTCTAAAGCTAATCACGCCTCTCTCTCTGTCTCTAGCTCTCTGTCTCTCCATCCCCACATTAGTGTTAGACACTTCCTTTCATTTCTGCCCAACACACACACACACACACCCCCTGTGCATCATTAGGCACTTCCTGCATGCTCGGTGTTGTTGGACAGGATGGTCAAGGCTCTGGGCTAATTCACTCGTTCACTGATTCATTCACTGGATCACTCGTTCATTGAACAGTTCTCTCATTGAATCATTCATTTATTGAACTCTTCTTTCACTGAATCACTCATTCATTGAGCTGTTTATTCAACAAATCACTTGTTCATTGAACTCTTCATTGAAATCATCAGTCATTCGTTCGCAGAATCACTCATTCAATCATTCATTCAGTCAGTCGTTGAAACACTCATATGGAATCACTCATTTGCAGAATGATGCATTCATTGAATCACTCCTTTACTCATACACATTCACCGAGTCCCTCAAGATTCAAGGTTCTTTATTTGTCTCATTCAATCATGTCATTGAATCACTTCATTGATTCGTTTGTGTTTGTTCTGCTCAGTGAGATGAACATGTGAAACGTCCCCCAGTCCAGTCGGTGCTGCTGCCTGAAGGCTTTAGTGTGAAGGGCAGTGTGTGTGTCTGCGTCTGCGTGTGTGTGTCTGCGTCTGTGTGTGTGTGTGTTCAACACAAGCACCATTTCAGTCCATAAGTACTCAGCTTTTTACCCACATGTCCTCTGCACGCGCCCTTTCTTTCTTTCTTTTTCTTTCTTTCTTTCCCCCCTGTATATTTTTCCCCTCTCTCTTTCTCTCTCTCTCTTTCTCTCTTTCTCTTTCTGATCTCTCTCTCTTTTTGCACATTCTCTCTCTCTCTCTCTCTCACTCACTCACGCACTCACTCTCTCTCACTCTCTCTCTCTCACTCTTTCTATCTGTCTCTCTCTCTCTCTCACTTTCTTCCCTTTCTCTCTCTCTCTCACTTTCTTCCCTTTCTCTCTCTCTCTGTGTCTGTCTCTCTCCCTCTCTGGTATGTTCAGAATGTTGCAGGAGAGCGTCATGTTACTGGATGTTAATTAGTGAGTTATTTTGTTGCATTTCTTTGTGTCCATTATTGTCTGGTTAGGGCCGAGGGAACAGTGGTGAGGAATTCTGTGGCCATGATAATATGTTCGCTAACAGGCTGATGTTAGCAGTGTGGTTGCTAATGCAGGTTAATGTGCGTGTGGCTGTCTTGGGCTTTAATGGAAGAGTCTGGTTATCAGAAGATTTGGTGCCAAAACCACTGAGAAGGAAACATTCCCATCAGCAGCTAGCTGATGTTTGATATATGTAATCAACATATGCAGTGGCTATACTGTTTTTATACACCGTTTTACATAAACATGTAATATATGGAAATCTGGAGGGGCCCTAGCACTGAGCCTTGGGGACCACTCTTGTTTGCTTTTGTATGACAGGAACTTGATTTTAGAATAGTTGAAAAGTCATTAGCTTTTGCCACCACACCCCACCACCCCTTACTATCTCTGACAACTGGGGAGGGGTGTATTATTTATACTGACAAACTGGTATCAAGCAGTCAGATATGAGATGATCCAGGCTTACTTTAATGTTTAAGCCAGTCCAGATCTCATTATCATCTGATTCAGAAGAGTTCTCGCCCCACCGTCTCTAGAGTCCCCACCCCAGCACCGCCATTAAGTTAGATTGATTAATGGTAATTAATTAATAAACCTTGCTTAAGTAGTAATGGGTGATGAATCTGGACAGGGTGTGTCTAGAATTATGGAGGTTCATCAAGGTCTGTCAGTGGAATTCTGGGACCCAGAGTCATTGGGTTGGTGGTTCGTTCTGTAATTTGAAAGTAAACAATTTCTGTCTTTTCTGTTTAGGAAGTTCATAAACTGTGAGTTCAGACTCATTAGTGGTTAATTTAGTATTAAATGGTGTTTAAACTGGGTTTATTTTTCCTGGTCTGAATTAGATTTCAGTTCTCAGTGCAGCTCTGTGGGCATGAAATTCCTCTCCCAGCAGAATCCGAAATTTTCTGTTGGTTATATTCACACTTGTTTTAATTTAAGATGATTCATCGTCATTATCTAGATTAAAATGCCTTTTGGTTGAAGAAGAACACACAATGACTCAGGTGTATGAAGATGTTTGGATGGGTGAAACTGTTTCACGTGTGTGGGGATGATGGGACATGATGGTACATGAAGATGTTTAGATGTTTGGATGAGGGGTTTTTCAGTCTGAGGTCTGGTTAGGGGTTGGAGGTGTTTCAGCTCGATAGCTGTCTGCTGTCCTCACTGCCGTGTGTGTGTGTGTGTGTGTGTGCAGCAGTGTGAGAGATGCAGGAGATACTCTGCAGCTTTTTAGCAGAAGGTGATTCAGCATCACTGTTTTTTTTCTCTGATTCAGCCGATCACACTCAGAGCAGCAGAGACACAAATATCAGCCTCACAAACGATTTCAGACAAAAAAAAAGACGATTCAGAAAGAAACTATCCAGAAGAATGAGGGAAATGTTTTTCTCTCACAGGCAGATCATCACATCTCTTCCAGGGGAGGAATTTAATAATGTGTATAAATGTTCATTTTCTCTTCCACAGAACCAATTAAATGTTTACTCAAAAAAAACCCAGAACAAAACAAGCATGGTGTGAAGATGTGATGGATTGTGGAGGATCTCCATCAAAGCGTAGCCCCCAGTTCTGCTCATAAGTATCAAAACATGATCAAAAAACAAGGAATAAAAACACCTGTAATGATGCTCATTTCTGTTAGCGGCCCTGTTGGTTGCACATGCAGTTCTAGATAAAACCTTGAGTGTGTAAAAGTTCTTTCGTGTTCCGTGTGTGTGTGTGTGTGTGTGTGTGTGTGTGTAACAGACATATGAACATATATGAGCAGCATTTGTACAGTGACTACTTCAGTAAAGTGTCCTGGCATAGAGTTCCTGCTGTTCACCTCCTGACACAGACAGACAGACAGACAGACACACACACACACACTGCTTACACCATCTGACAGACACCCACTGAACTAAAGGGTGGGACTACACTACTGTAGGCAGAATGGGTGGGGTTAAACTGTTATAGGCTGAGTAGCCAGATATATGTAAATCATAAAGGCAGGCGGGACTGAGGAGGTTAATTCCCAGAGTTCTGGAGAAGACGGTTCAAGCTCTTCGGTTCTCATAGCCGTGAGCTAAAACACAGTGACTCACACTCCAGTTTTACCATCGGTACCCTTCACCGCTCAAAGCTGTGTCCAGGTGCCTCCTCTGAACCGACCGGGTTCTGGTGCCAGAATGTTCTATCAGATGTTCTTGTTTCTGGCCCGTTTCGAGGCGAGACCGCTGAGCCGTTCCTTGGAGATGGTGCTAACCGGCTTGGTTTTGTTTTTTCCAGGAATAAACGTTTCCTGCCGTGCACAGAGAGGGGGGGAGAGAGAGAGAAAGAGTGAGTGTGTGTGTTTGCGTGTGTGTGTGTGTGTGTGTCTTGGAAGGTGTTTTAGTGCTGTTCTGGCTCTGTTCGCCCACTTCATCAGGAGGGTGTGGCTGAAAAAGAGGAGCCATACTGAGCTTTAACTATTTTGCTCTGAACACCAGAGATTTAAAGTGACAGTTCTGTGTTCAGATCAGTATTCAGAGCTGCTTGATCCTAGATATCATAGTGAATCGGGTCTTTTTTCCGAATATCCCATTAAATTCGTATGATTAGTTTTTCTAACTAATATTACATTTATTTCTTCATTTTCTTTGTATGATCAGCACTGTACAGGGGGTCATCGGGTTACGACAGTTTCGACATTTGGTGTTTTTAGTTTCTAATGCTCACTCCAATAAAATCTTTATGCGCGGCAGAAGAATATGCAGTAACGCAGCATGTGAGTGACGGAGTTAAAACCCAGTACGCTTACATTTTCTGTGGCTTAGTTGGGTTTTTATGTTTTAGGGTGTGTTTTGACTTACACCAAAATTTGGATTACGTCACTGTCTTAGGAATGGAACTTTGTCATAACGTAAGGACCCCCTGTATTGAGTTTTATAACACAAATTATACAAATGCGCATACACCACTGTGCAGACGTCTTGACCAACCCCGCCCCCTTGAATCACCTTTTTGGTGTAAAAATATTTTCTGCCTGTCGTCATATTTACATTTACATTTTACATTTACGGCATTTTGATTGAATGAAAGACCTTCCGATGGCAGCAGATACTGGTTCCCCTTCTCTACTCATCCTCCTGGACTTGACAGCTGCCTTTGACACAATAGACGACAACATCCTCCTTCACTATCTACAATACACCATTGGACTCTCAGGGAAAGTCCATGACTGGTTCACATCATACTTAACCGGCAGAACTGTCACCCTGGGCACCGTAAAATCCCACACACAAAATGTCACCTGTGGGGTCCCTCAGGGCTCTGTGCTAGGTCCCACCCTTTTCTCCATCTATATGCTCCCCCTCGGCAATATCATTAGCAGACATGGTATATCCTTGCATCGCTATGCTGATGACACTCAGCTGTACCTCAGGACTACCCCCAACTCTTCTACTACTCCTCTGCCACTACTCTGTTGTGTCTCTCAGGGCTCTGTGCTAGGTCCCATCCTTTTCTCCGTCTATATGCTGACTACCTGCCAGGAGGAGATGCATGGATGAAGGCGTGGATGAAGTTCAATTTCCTTCACCTTAACGGATCCAAAATAGAAGCCATCTTAGTTGGCGCACCACATCATCTCCACTCTTCCACCATGACCAGTATCACTTTCTCTGGCCAAAACATCCCCCATCCACATCTGTCACCAATTTGGGTGTTAAAATGGATCCTCAACTCACTTTTGACACCCACATCAAACACCTTTGTAAATAATCATTTTACCACCTTAAGAACATCACCAAACTCCGCCCAACACTCACCCTGGCAGATGCAGAGAAGCTCATCCACGCCTTTGTCTCCTCCAGGCTGGATTACTATAATGCACTCCTCATCGGGATCCCTGGCAGGAGTATCCAGAGACTGCAGTATATTCAGAACAGCACTGCCAGGATCCTGATGAGGCTGCGCAAGCATGACCACATCACCCCTATCCTGAAAACCCTCCACTGGCTCCCTGTCCCACTCAGGATAGAACACAAGGTCTCCCTCCTCACCCACCAGTGCATTCACGGACATGCCGACATGCCCCCCTTTATCTACAAGAACTCCTCAACCCCCCTACCTCCTCACGCACCCTCCGTTCTGTAAACACAAACACCCTTCAAGTCCCCAGAGCCAAGCTCCGCAGCATGGGTGATAGGTCTTTTTCATCTGTGGCTCTGAGGCTGTGGAACGCCCTCCCTGACTACCTGAGAGCCCCACAGTCTATTGATGTTTTTAAATGAAACGTAAAACTTCATCTTTTTAGAAAGGCATTTTGCTAAGCATTTTATACATTTTCCTGTTTTGCTCTTTTTTGTTTGTTGGTTTTGTTTTTCTTTTACTCTGTGGCACTTTGAGATTGCTAAAATATAAAGTGCAATACAAGTAAAATGTATTATTATTATTAAAGAAACGGCAACAAATGTTTTACTCAGTGCCTAAAGATAAAAGGAGCCTAGATAAAGGAATTCCAACCACTCAGCAATCAGCTCCACCAGTATACTGATCACTACCTGATCATTTTGAATCATCTGTACCTGTTCCTTAAATTTGTGGTTCAGGACTTAAATTAGATGTGCTTTGATGTGCTTGAATGATTCATATATAGGTCACTTTGAGAAGCAGTGCTGAGTGGCCTGGCAGTAGATTTAAAAACCACGATGAAGTGACGTTTCCACGTCTGCCTTAATAGCGCATTGTGATCATTTATACAGGGGCTTGCTGACCAGGGGTGTGGCGTCACAGGTAGGTGCCACTAATCGCAGGGGGGGCATGACAGTGTCTCGGTAATAGCTAATGGCTACACACACCACAGCACACCATTCATTTCACCTCCCACTGTGGCATTTGAATCTCTTATTGGCCTAAACAAGCGTCTTTTTCACCCCAGGTGGGTGGAGGCGAGTCCAGAACCACAGTATGTATTACTCTTAGGTAACTGTGTTATTGTCAGAGTGGTCATTGTGGGGCTGGCAGAGATGGTGAAGAAGTTTCTGTGCTAATGAGAAGAACTGACCTGCCGTGGACTTCTGATACCATGTGTTATCTAGGACTGAAGTATGTTAGCATGGCTAAAAATGGCTTAAAGCCTGAATTTGTTACTGAATGGTGTGTGTGTGTGTGTGTGTGTGTGTGTGTGTGTGTGTGTGTGTGTGTGTGTGTGTGTGTGTGTGTGTGTGTGTGTGTTTTATTGTCCCCAGGCTGTGTTTGATGTGGACAGGATCAAAGGCCTGACCCTGATTGAAGTGTGGGAGGGGCTAACGCCTGAAGACATCAGGAAATGCACAGGCGCAGACTTTGAGGTGAGTGATGTATGCTGGGAAATGTAGTGAATGATTCTGTAGCATAGGCTCCACCCACTAATGGACCACACTCACTAATGTGTTCTTTGCAGCTGTTGTGATGTTGATCTGATTAAAGTGTGTCTGTGTGTGTCTGTGTGTGTGAGTGATTGAAACTAGATTTCTGTATTAAATGCAGGAGGCAGATGTATTTGTGCCCCTGGGTGTGAGCCCACATCCCTTAAAGGAAATATTTTAATATGCAAAAAATAAAAACAACAGTTATTTGTTTAGGAGTGCACAGACTTTTTCACACAGTTGTGTTTGAGAGTGTGTATGTGTGTGTATAACATATATAGTTTACATTTAAATTAGTATCCATTCTATAATATTGTCATAAGCAGGTTTGACTCAGAGAGTCGACTACTGATTCACTGAGAAAGAGTCAGTTCAGCAGGTTCAGATCTTTGTATATGTCTGTGTATCAGTGTGACTGTGGGAGTTGGGGGGGGGGTTTACTCGTATATGTGTGAAGTCTGAAGGTGGTGTTTCTCTGAACAGGTGTCTCCAGACCTAAAGTCCATGCAGCAGATCTGACCCCTGACCTGAAGCCCGCCGAGACCGCTGGAGTTCCACACAGAACTCCAGAAACAAACTCTTCAGCCTGTTGCAATAACGTCCATGCGGTGTGTGTGAGTGTGTGTGTGTGTGTGTGTGTGTGTGTGAGTGTGAGCTGGCGGACTCCTGATGGTAAAGGTCACAGTGATTAAAGTGTCAGTTGAAACAGACCATAAACATTGTGTCTGCACAGATAAAGTTCATTTCTCTGAGCTCTGATGATGAACCTGCGTCATCTCCTCCGCTCCTCACCACCCGGAGGCCTTTTGTTTTCTACTCAGAAAAGAAGTTTAATGCCGTTTTGTACATAATTAAAGATTTGTCTCTTGGGCTGAAGGGCTTTGTGTTGTGTCTCATTTGGATGAAATCAGTAAAAAAAATCTCTGCCACTTTGTCAAAAACACCTCTCTGCTTGTGTAAGCTTAGAGACTGTAGTTCATCTGCTGATGTTCAGTGTGTGTGTTCCTCTTGACCTTCATCGGGGCCCAGTTTTGGACCTCAGAGGGGGTGCTGGACCACCATCAACCTAGCAGTGTGTGTAAAAACCTAAGCTGGTACGCTCAAACACATTGTTGGTGTTTCTGTTGTGACCAGTTATTAGGAAAAGATATGGGTTTCTGTTAAAGTGGCCAGTGAGGGGGAATAGGTTGGTGTTTCCAATAAAGTGGCCAGTTTGTGAGATTAAGTGTTTCTAATAAAGTAGCCAGTGAAGGGGGTTAGGTGGGTGTTTCTAATAAAGTGACCAGTTACTGGGAGTAGGTGTGGCTGCTCTGAGGGTGATCTTTCCAGAAGGTAAGTCTGATGAGAAACTGAGCACCCTTTATATCAATCACACACACTGATTTTTAACACATCAGGTGGGGTTCGGTGCCCTTGTTGCTCCTGCTGTTGTACCGTTATACTGATGGATCAATCGGGTTCATCGATTAGGTCAGTGCTGTTTCTCCTGAGCGCGCGCGTGTCGGGGTGGGACTAAAATTACACAATTGCATTGACGCTTCGTTATATATGTGTGTGTGTGTGTGTGTGTGTGTGTGTGTGTGTGGTTTTAGGGGGGTGTGGAGCTTGGAGCGCGCAGAAGTGTGATGTTCGATTCAGTCACACTGAATCGATCTGCCCGTTTCAATGAATCGATCGTGCGATTGAACGATTCATTTATTTATAAGGAAACTACTCTGTTTTGATGCACAAACACCTGCTTTATCTGCAGCAACGAGTCAAAAACACATAACTGATTTATTTACCTGTTTAGAGGTATACATTTTATGAAGAAACATTTAATGTTTATATTTAGTGTTCAATATGTACATCTACAGCACGTTAGTATTTAGAATAGGAAAATTTATCTGCAGAATTGTGTAATTTTTTGTGCAAATGTTTGTGCGCCCCAATCAATTGGCTTTTTTTACTTAGTGTATTTTAGCCCACGAAGACACTATTGCACTTTTTATTTACTGTATATGTACTGATTAAAAAATATATAAAATGTTGCATGTAAAATAATTGGCACATTGATGTTCTTCAGATGTGAAATGAGGAGAAAAGTGTTCTCAGAGAGTGTGCACTATTTCGTACACATGAAGTCAACATTTAAAGTGTCATTTGATTTGATGGGTTTAAACTTTTGATTGTATGCATGTTCATCTCCGGTTAAATGAATCACTGTGACTGTCGTAAAGCTTGAAAAAGAGAAAAGACCAAAGAGAAAAATGTTAGGTTCAGAAATTATTTAAAAAAATGTTGGTTTAATTCATAATTCATAATCTTTATTTATCGCTGGTTAAATAAATGTGTGTAACGTTGTCATTACGCTTTAAAAAGAGAAAAGAGCAAGAAGAGAAAAGGTTAGGTTCAGAGAATCGGCTCCTCTGATTCACCGGAGCGGATTTGGTTCAGTGGAGTGAATCTCGGTGAGGCTCGGGCGTCTGTCTCCGGAGTGCGCGCGGCAGTGTGGGCTCTGGGCTCGCGGCAGCATGGCCTCCTCTCAGGGGAAAGCGGAGCTTCGGCACGCGGACTGGATGGCCAGCTTACCGGGGAACCTGCACACGGTTCCACTCACGAACCTCGCCATACCGGGTGAGTGCGCGCGCGCCTCGCTCGTGGCCGTGTTTAAGCGCGATGCAATTTGAGGCGTGCACGTTTATGTTGAGGGGGTGGAAGTGAGGGAAGGATATTAATTGCATGCTTTAACGCAGCCAATCAGCACGCGGGCAAAGGGTAAAACAGTAGAGCGTGCGATGCGAGCAGGACCCCGCCGTGCACCTGCACCGCAGCGCGCGCGCGTTTCTGCGTCCGTGTGCAGCGCGTGTTTGTTCTCACACGAGCTCAGGACTGGGGGTCCGGCTGGGGGTGTGCGGGGTCTGACACTTGTTGCACGGAGCTGCTTTTGGGAGTGTGTGAGGCTGCTCAGACTGATGTGCGTGCGCGTGCGCGTGTGCGCGTGCTGGAGCGAGGATCGGGGCAATGTTGTAGAAATATCGTGATTATTTGATTTGGTAGTTTGATCAAATAATCAAACTAATTTGATTTGTATCAAGATTAATAAAGGAGCCGTGGTATCGGTCAGCCCTGCCGGTCAGAGACCAGGGAGCGGGCTAGCACACACTCACACACACTCACACACATTCACACACACTCACACACACAGCTGCTGACCGTCCACTGCAGTGGGCAGTCTGTCGTCCCGGAGACAGTCAGCAGCAGGTCAGCTGGTTCAGTTCAGGACACGTGCAGCTGAATCACAGGATGTGCGGCGCTCTGCTCTCCCACACTCTGATCACACACCACTGACCAGGAGAGCGCCAGCAGGAAACAGGACGGTTATTACCTGCCGCTTCTCTCCAGGAACTGAAACGGTAATGGCCACACCCGTACCCATCTGATCCCACCTGTGCCCACCCATCTCTACCCAACCCCTCCTTGATCATACCTGACCCCACCCAACCCCTCCTGACCCCATCTGATCCCACCTGTGCCCACCCATCTCTACCCAACCCCTCCTCGACCATACCTGACCCCACCCAACCCCTCCTGACCCCAACTGAACCCACCTGTACCCACCCAACTCCACCCAACCCCTCCTCGACCATACCTGACCCCACCCAATCCCACCTGACCCGACCGGACCCCACCCAACCTCACAAACAGAACAAGCACAGCTTTCATTAGAAACAATGCTGACCTGATGTTTGGTGAGTTTGGTTCAAGTAGGGCTGTTTGCAATGTTGAAGCTAGAGCCCAACTGTTAGAACCCTGCCAAGAGAACCATGTTGTTACAACCCAGTTATTAGAACTTAGCCATTAGAATCCAGCCTTTAGAACCCTACCACTAGAACCCAGTTGTTAGAGCCCAGCCATTAGAACACTGCTGTTAGAACCCTGCTGCTAGGACCCAGGTCTGAGATCCCTACAATTAGAACCCTGTCACTAGAAGCCGGCCACTGGAGCCCTGCTCTGAACTGAACTGGTGCTCTGTGAGCTCTCCACCGTGTGAAGGAGGAAGGGACAGCGGAGGGTGGGGGGGTTTGAGGGCAGAATAATTTTAAATATTTGAGAAGATTAATCATTTCCGTGTAGGCAGAATTGTGTGCACCTGTTCTACTAATGAAACATGAACATTGTTTCCAGCTGCTGTTGTTTGTGAAGCAGAGCGGCAGGGGGTGGCGGGGGGGGTGGGCAGAGGGTCAATACGACCGTAATACTGAGCGAATCAGACAAGCTCTTCAACCTCAGCATCTAAACATATCTGCAATATATGAACATATAAAAACAAAGGGTGATGTTCAGTGTACAGATCAGTATAGGAGAACAGTAAACAGTAACTATGGGTGGTAGTGCCTGAAGGGTAAAACACTTGCCTGTGAACCTGACCACAATGTTGCAGGTTCGAACCCCCCACTTTCTACCACTGTGTCCTTGAGCAGGACACTCCAAGGGGACTGTCCCTGTAACTAGTCGCTCTGGATAAGGGCGTCGGCCAAATGCTCCGTTAACCCTTAAATATCAGAAATTCTGCTTCATTTACATGATGTGTTTTATGATTTTATAGTAGCTGTTACTGTTAAACTAACCCCCAGTGTGTCGCGTTGGCGGGGGGGCGCTCCCACAGTGTGTCTCTGGTCTGCACATTGAATCATACAATAATTTTTATTTTAAATGCATTTATTTTATTTTAATTAATGCTGTATATTTTGGTATAACTGGTATATATTTGGTAGAAAGATTAGATATGTGTTGATTGTTGCCGATAGCAATGAGGCAGAAGCAACTGACTCTGATTGGACGGTTTCCTCTGGACTGTATCTGATGTGTGGAAACTTGGAGATCCAGCTCTTCTGTTGATGAACCTCTCGAGCTCTAAACGCTCCAGACCGTCCAGCACCACCCTTTTCAAAAAGCTGGAAAAGTTCACCTGCTCAGCGGTGGCCGTGTTGTCATGGTGACGGTGAGTGCGTGGAGCTGGGCGCTCCAGACAGAGTTGTTATAACAGCTCATCGAGAACACGGCCTCACCTCTCCACCCCGAAACCAACAAGACGTGGGATCGTGCAGAACGAAACCACTACAAATAGGACAGGCTGAGTGAAATTCCCTCCTCCTGGATCCACCCAGAGAGACCCAAACTCCCCACTCTTGTTTTTTCAAGTTTGTTCATTGTATTTACAGTAAGATACAGAAAAAACTTATCTCTATCACAGTAGCTGAGATTCACCACATCCTTTCCAGCAATTTTCAGAAATAACCTGTGTCCAAACCCTCCCAGCACCTCTCCTAGCAGCGAACAGTTCTGTCTCATTTGCTGGACTCTCTTTTGGAACTTGTGGGTCCATCTCGTCCCTGCAGCTGAGTGGGAGAAAGATCTGGAGACTGGGGACGCCAAGACATCATTCACTAAACTTTCTGCTTTTCTTTGGACTGCAGATAATTTTGGCACAATTCTCCTGTTGAAGAATGAACTTCTGCCCAGTGATCCCTAAACCAGAAGGAATTGTGTGCTGTTGAAGAACTAAGTGATACTTTTCTTTTTTCATGATCCAACACAAAATGAATGTCGGACATTAAAGACAAACCTGATGTGTCTCTTCAAAACCAATGGTTTGACCCTTTGAGGTGTTACTGCAGATTAGAAAATACAGAAAACCCATTCATTTTAAATATGTCTAATGTTTTCTTGTTGAATGTTTAATGTTGAATGTTTTACACAAAAGTAATAATCTCAAGGTTTAGTGGGTGTGTTTTAGAGGGGGAACCACAAGGACGCCGGACCTTCAGGACCAGAGTTGGGCCACCCAGGCGTAAATGAACAGTGTGTTATAGGCCCTGTATAAATAAAATGGTGATTGGAACCAGACCTTTCCAGCACAAAGACAGTCGTTTATTCGCTATCGACTCCAGTGAAGTTCCACGTGTCTCTGAGTATGTAGATGGATGTTGATGATGGTAAAATAGTGGAGATATGGGACTAAATCACTTTTCTTTGGGGACTGATTTGCCTCATGACACCCTGCGTGTATTCTTCCGCCATGAATGGGTTTAGCTTTAGGAGCAAAAGCTTCTCAAAATTTTTGTAGAACAGCGTCTCAGGCGTCAGGCAGCACAGTGAAAACCATTTAATGGAACTTAATGTGACTTTCCGAATGGGAGCTTTTAGAGGCAGATGTCTGGTTCTCTCTGGTCACAAGTTTCAAACGCAAAGTCATCCACATCCAACTGTAGGGTGGTCCCCCCCCCCCCCCCCCCAGCATCTGTGAGGGGAGTGGGGCTGGGGATCGTCCCTTTTTGAGTGTTATCTAGAACCTTTTTGTAATATTGTATATTATTGTTATTGTCATTAATTGTGTTATTATTTAGTCCATTGTAGAACAGATAAAGAATGTGGGTGTCATTAAAATACTGTATTGTTTTGCAATATAGTTTCCATATGCAGCCTGTAACAGAGTTTAGCGAACTGTAACTGACTGTAACAGACTGTAACAGACTTTAACTCATTTTAATGGACTATAACTGACTGTAACAGACTGTAACTGACTTTAACACACTGTAATGGACTGTAACTGACTGTAACAGACTTTAACTCACTTTAATGGACTATAACTGACTGCAACAGACTGTAACAGGCTATATTTGATTATAAACTTCAATGGACTGTAATGAACTGTAATGAACTGTAAAGGACTGTGGGGGATTAAATGTGTTCACAGTCAGTTTTGGGTAAGGAATCCCACATACATGACTACAGCAGACTCCAAACACCGACTGATTTCATGGCCGGAATTTTTATTCTCTTTTGGGAATAGCATGTGGGGGAATGCTGTATTGGGAATGCCGTGGGTTATAATCAGGTTATGATGGGCTGTTTAGGGAAATATTTTCAGAGCAGTGCAGATAATGGAGAGTGGAGGATCTTTCCTGCACAGGTTTATCCAGAACGTGTGTTTAGAGTTAATCCCCTGTTCACTAATGACGTTCTGACTGTTCCAGCTTTGCACCAGTGACCTTCACTTACAACAGCACCATTAAAGTGCCTGTACCCTGGAAAACCAGGGGTCTTCATTACCTTTAGTAAATTAAATGGTTAAAGTACAGAATGGTAAAGTTTCAGGATGTACCAACACTTTCCATCACACATGTGGAAAATAGGCTGCTCATTTTGAATGCCTATTTTTTGTGATGTTCCAAATATCTTCCTACTCGGTCAGCAGCAGTTTAGCCCCATCCCATTCGTGCTGCAGTTATAAGCAGTGTTTTAGCCCAGACTTTTGTTTTAAAGAGGTGCTATACAGGACAGCCAATCAGGACAGAGTTCATTTACATATATCAGTCTTAAAGGCATCAGTCTGTTTAATTCTGGGGAATAAAGAGAGGCTGGAGAATCGTGTAAAAATTTATTAAGGCTGTTTTTGGTTTCACACCGACGTAATGGACTATAATGGATGGTAGCAGGCTGTAACAAACTAAAATAGACTAGCACGGACTGTAATAGACTGTAAAAAAAACACAATGGACAATAATAGTCTATAATGGACTGTAACGGACTGTAATGGTCTGTAATGGATAATAATGGACTATACTGAACTGTAACAGACTGTAATGAACTGTCATGAACTGTGACGAACTATAATGGTCTATCATGGACTATGACAGACTGTAACGTACTGTAACAGACTGTAACTGACTAGTGAAGCTCAGGTGGGAAAGTAAGAGAAAAAGTGAGGGTATGGGCCCTTTAATGGACGTTTGAGAAAGTCATGTTCATAATTCAGGATCTGTGTGTGAGAGAGTTCTGCATTAGATACAGAAACGCACGTGGAGCTGTGATTAGTGAGGCCCTTTGGTTTGGGGGGGTCCCGGTCTGGGTGAGCCCCTGCCGCTGATAAGCCGCTCTGCTCTGCCAGGGGCCATAGTCCATTTCAGTCACTTCTTCTGGAGCTGTGTGATGAAATAGAGCCAGTGGGAAGCATTGCTCTTGTCTGATTCAGCCTTAAATCTGTCTATCCGTCCGACTGCTCATCACTAATCCGGCCCTCCAGCCCTGAGGCGGATTTCCAGCCGCCCCGTTCCAATAAACAAGATAAACACAGGTGATTAAGTGACCAGGACATGAAATTGCAGCGTCACGGTGGGGATGCGGACTTTTGCTCCTCTGATGGAGTGTCTGAGTGCCGAGCTGTCTGGGGTCACGAGGTCACTGTGTTCACGTGTGTGAAGGGTGGAAATTTGAAACGTGTTTTCGTGCTGAAAAACAAAACAGGAGCTTGTACCTTATTATACTACCACAGTTTAGCCCTGCAGTCCGGGGTTGTTTGTGAAAAATGATCAAAGAGTGTGTGTAGAGTAGAGTGTGTGATCAGACCCTTTATCAGACAGTGTGTGTGTAGAGTAGAGTGTGTGATCAGACCCTTTATCAGACAGTGTGTGTGAAGAGTAGAGTGTGTGATCAGACCCTGTATCAG
>JBBPCX010118399.1:0-20335 GCA_037974365.1 Hydrocynus forskahlii
TATACAGTCCAGTGCTGTAATAGTAGAGCAGTATATACAGTCCAGTGCTGTAATAGTAGAGCAGTATATACAGTCCAGTGTTGTAATGGTAGAAAAGTGTATATAGTCCAGTGCTGTAATGGTAGAGCAGTATATACAGTCCAGTGCTGTAATAGTAGAGCAGTATATACAGTCCAGTGCTGTAATTGTAGAGCAGTATAGTCCAGTGCTGTAACTGTAGAGCAGTATATACAGTCCAGTGCTGTAATAGTAGAACAGTGTATATAGTCCAGTGCTGTAATAGTAGACCAGTGTATACCTAGTACAGCTTGTGAAACCTAGTAAAGCAGTTACACAGTACCATATGAGTACCAGTCAAAAGACATACTGCTCTTCACATACTGTACAGCAGTAGTATGTGAAGATCAGTCAAAATATAGATAAATGTTTAGCTCTGTCAAAGACGTTTCCATAATTATTTTAGAAGTGTACTTATGTATTTGTTTATGCACATATGCCTAAACAAAATCTTTTGCATTCCTTTGCACTCACAGTTTCTCACCCATCATTATCCTGTCAGTTTTTATGCATTTAGATTTTTGTAAGATAACCACTATCAAGTACAGAAACTGTCTTTTCAGCTGCCTTTCCTGCTGTTTTCTTCCTACAGTGATTACTAGCATCATCTTTATTCAAATCCTTTTCCTGAACTGTCAGTTCCTCATGACTGATTGGCTGGAGGACGTGCCTGGGACACTCCCATTGGTTAGTTCACCTTATGTCCCTACACCCTGCCGTGCGAGTATGCCCTGAGGAATGCTGGCCCATTGTGTTTGGCATGGTGTCAGATTGATTGACAGCACATAACAGACTTGTCAGCAGATGTTACGCTCCTGTGTAGTGTCCTTTACTGATGGTGCTGAAGGGAGCAGAGAGAAAGAGAGAGAGAGAGAAAAGAAGGAAATTTACAGAGACGTACTGCCATGTGTAGCATTTTCCAAATTGCATTTTGACAGTGATGCCAATAAAGCGATAGTACAGGAGAAAATGTAAGTTGCAGTTTAACGCCTCTCTCCACATGTAGTCAGCCATGACCTAGATTAGGAATGACAGACTGGCATCAATAAAATTGCTACCTGCTTGTTACCATACACCCTTAGAAACCACTTACGCAAGTCTATTAGGGATTACTTTAGAAAATAGTTTACCAAAAAAAATTTCCACTTGGTCCTGATGTAGCTGATCTTCCAAAATGTGTTTAGAGCCCAAATATTGCTTCTCTGGTTGAGCTAACGTTGCTAACGCTAGATTTCCAAGTCACCTGAATCTTTTCTGTGAATACTTCCCAAAACCTCTCTGAACCCTATAAAACTGCATCCAGGTGATACAGACTCGTGGATGTGGTTTAGGACACAGTATGGCTTCTTGTCAGCCATAAAAATGAACATAACTGAAGCTGAACGGAGCTTTACTCCCTCTGAAGTTGATCTAGAATAACAACAGCTGGATCCCAGATCAGTCGTCTTCAGTGCTAGGGTTGTAAAATGGCAGTAGTGGTGAGGTTTTGTTTATTTTTAGTAAGTCATACTGTGATCTGAACTACACCCACAAGGCTGCACCACCCTACTGAAGATCTGAATGCAGTTTGAGTGATTTTATTCATGCACTTAGGGGAAAAACGAGGTGTTTATTGAATTCTAAACTAAAGAATCAATATTGTAAATCCAACCGGACATATTCTGGAAAATAGATTTGCCCAAGCATTCGTTTAACATCTTAACACAATTTGAGAAAATTTGTGTGATGATTTAGGTATGTCATTTACGTGGTGCTAATTGGTGGAATATGAGTTTACATTAGCTACCCCCCACTGCCCAGCAGGACTGATATGAAAGATTGAGATTAGAGTTGAGTGAACAGAGCCATTTTTCCCCCCCTGCTCTGCTCTGATTGGCTTTCATTGTGAGAGGTATCACAGGCTGAAAGCCTCACACATCCCAAGAGGGTGTCCCTGCCAGGCCGCCATACGCACCAAACGTTTCACGAGTTATCGGCACACTCGATAAGGCGCAAATATTCTTCATAGCGGATGCGTCTGACATAGCAAAGCCCCTGTAAGTCCACTTATAGATTGCAGTGAGGGAGGCAGTTGTTCATGTATGAGGGGCACACGGGGCGAGAGATAAGGATGTGACAAGCCAGAGACGTTACTGATAGCCCTCACAAAGAACGCGGGATTAAACAGTTCAGTCTCTTTCACACACACATACAAAGACTTCTTTTTTAACAGCATCGAGTTATCCCCACATGTATTGCATCTGTGAATATATGTGTACACACATTCCCAGAACATAGCTGGATAATAGGGCTAATTTTCTCATTTGCTTAAGCCATTTTTCTGTGCGTGTGATATAGTGTCTCTCTGCTAGCACAGTTAACATTAGAATATATGCAAAAAAAAGTAGCTGATGTTTTCTTAGGCAGTGAGGAGAACACAGGTTCCGGTTCCAGATTTCCATGTTATACAAAAATGAGCTGCATAACATGAGACAACATGTGCGGATAAGTGTATAAACAGCAGAGTGAGGTAAAGTGAGGGTGTGGTTTCAGAGGTGCATCAGAGAGAATGAACAGACAAAGCTTAAAGAGAGAAAGAATGGAGAGGAGGAGAGAGTTAAAAAGGAGAACAAAGAAAACAAGTATAGAACAAAAGACTCAAAGTCACAGAAACTGGGTTGGGATCAACAGAAAAATGCTGAAGTTTAAGAAAACGGGAAAAAAAGAAAAGGAAAAGAGGAAAGAGAAAGCGAGACATGAGAAGAGAGGTCGGGAGGTTAATCGCTCCTGCAGAGAGCAGACCTTTGAGCGTCTAAGATCCGTTTATGCGACACATGGGCCTTGGGGAGGCCACACACACACACACACACACACACACACACACACACACACACACACACACACACACACACACACACACACACACACTAATACTTCCTCCACACTGCTTGGAACCCATCTGCATAACCCTCCTGGTTCAGTTTAAATGGGTTCCTTCTTGTCTTTCCATTGTTTTTATCTCAGGCGCTCTTGGCTAAGTGTGTCCCTCAGCAGGGCCCTCAGAAAGCTCTTCTGTCTGCTCTTCAGGACCACGAGCAGCAGCACTTGATGAGTCTGATGAGAAGAGAAAGAAAGGAGAAGAAAATCCCCTGTGCACTTAACCTTCATCTCCTGTTTCCATGTTTGCTCAGTGCTGCTGGTTAATGCGGAGATATCCCTCCATCTCTCTGCTTCCTGCCTCACCCTGGGACATCAGCAGCAGAACAGGCAGCCCAGATTGTAACGTATTTTTGTGCACTTCAGAATAAACTATGGGGGAGTTCTGTTGTAAAGAGCCTAAACTGAATCAGCAAGGGATAAACATCCTCGGAAGCAAATCAATAAGCTTTAATTCATCTTTAATTTCCAAAAAGGGAGAATGCACCATTGGGCACATGCGCCAATATTGAGCAAAATGAATAGAAACTCCAACCGTGCATCATTTAACTAATGCACATTATACATGTGCTGTGGTACTCGAGGGTTTTTGTATTGCTTCTGAAGAAACTGTAATGTAATGCCATCCGTATCCATGGGTGTTACTTAGTGATCTATTCATTCAAAGGCCTGCATATATGTGGAACTATTTGCATGTTTGACCTGGTTGCAGTATGAGTTTGGGATCTGGAATGTCTCAGTGGAATCAAATAATTAGAAATCGTGCCAGTTTCTGTTTTTTTGTTTGTTTGTTGATTTTTACTCATTCCCCCTGCTTATTTAGTCATAAACAATTGTCATTCTTTAGCTAGGTTTTACCCATACTCTTGAGAATAAGGGTGCCAAAATGGTTTGTTTGCATTAAGCCTTAGAAGAACCATTTTGGTTCCTTGAACAACCTTTTAATGAATGAGCACTGTCGGAAGAACCATTTCATAATCTAAAGATCTTGATCTCGAAACAACAAGGACAAAAGGAATGCAAAATCTGAACAGACGTTGCAGTTGAGAAGACATTTGTAACTGATATGTGACTGAAGGCAACTAAACTACTTTACGGGTGAACAGACCACTGAATAACTTCACTCTTGTGAAGAGAATAGAGGTCTACTGACAGTAGCCAGATACCAAGCTAATCCAGAAGCATCCAGGAACAGTGTCATTAAAGCTAAATCCGTACATCCTTTAGATCCATGATTTGAAACCCAAGGGGTCCTTGACATATAGTCAGGAGGTCCCTGATTTTGTTTGTTGTTTTTTGAAAGACATAACATGGATAGGGACATTCTGTCTAAAATACTGTCCACCACCCCAAATACTGTCCACCACTCTAAATAACAGTCCACCACTCCAAGGTTTTCTTCTACGAAAGACTCAAAGACTTTAAACTTTGACATAACCCAGTGTCCTACACACACCATTCACTAACACTTGAAGTAGAGATGAGTGATACAGCATTTTTCAAGGTATGCTTTATCAGGACACACAATATGTAACTATTATTATATTACCCCCTCCTAACTTAATCAACTGCTTGTTCTCATTCGATAACAGCCATTCAAAAATACTGCATATTTGTGTGAAGCGTCCAGTATTTTAAGATTTTTTTTCCCGAGTACGGGGGTCCTTGGAATTCCTTTTACCAGATATAATCTGCAGAGATGTTATTTATGCACATTAGAAAGCAACGCTTTGCCCCCTTCTACCCACTTTACAGCTCCATGCAGAACATTCGTATGGACAGATGGGCGGATTTAGATTAAAACTTTCAAAACAATCTGGCCCATTAGCTCCTGTGTGACTGGAGGGCAGAGACTGAGTCAGACTCAACACACTCACACACGTCATCTCCACTCAGCACAAGCTGTACCTGTGGCTAACAAAGCTAGAGACAGGGGGTTTGATTACGCCAGCAGAGGGGTTGACTTGGAGGGGTCTTATGAGCCGAGGCCGAGAAGATAGGTGCCTCAGACAAAATGTGTCATCTGTAGCTCGCATAAAAAAAAAAAAAACACAGCTACTAACTCTTCTGCAATAACAGCAGCTCCAAGCCAGATAACAAGCAGGTTGCCTGCGTTCACGTCCAGGCAGCTCGGAAAGCCGAATCTAAGGAAGAGGGAAGGAGCGGTGTTTGCTGGAACCTTTCCCGGAGCAATTAGCGAAGCCCTCACGTCTGTTTGATTAATACAAGGATGGAATTAGCTTCCCCCAGCCGCGTTCGCTACACTAAGCTGGGCCAGCGTGACGAGGAGGCCGTGTTACTTTGTTTGAGCCGCAGGATAAGGCGCAGAAACCTGAGCTCATCCACCAGGGAAAGTAAATCGCTATGAAGCATTGAGTTAATGCAGAATGCCCTCACCTACAATTAGCGTGGCTAATTTGGTCTGAAAGCTTTCATTCTCATCTTGTAAGGCAGTAGGTATCCCGCCCTAGGTATGTAAGGACTTTTAATAATTACAGGGCTCCCCAGTGCCCTCCTAATTTGATCAAATGATATATTCCTTCATGAATTTTTCTTTATTGCAGGGAATTTGCTAATGTGTTTTCAGTTTTTATATTATATTCAAATATTCTATATCAGTATTTTTGGACTTAGTCAGGCTTATAAGGCTTGAAAACAAATAAGATAAGCCTGAATGGCAGCATGTTAACAGGTCTAATCGAGAATAGGCAATATGTTAATCTACAAACAAATTATATTGAGCATGACTCAGACTCCATAAGGTATTATACAGCTTGGAACACATCAGTCTGCTCATAATTATAATTGCTCTTGTAATTATCAGAACACATCTAATAATTCACTTCTAAATGTTCTTCATTTTTTGCAGCTTTCTACAAATGAATTTAAACAAATGAATTTGAAAAGTTACGTTCATCTTATTAGTATAAATCTGTGAAAGTATCTGTAATAATAATTAAGCAGTAGCACACGAGAGACAGGGAGTTGTTGCAGGTGACACCTTGGCTGTGATTCGGTCGCAGGAACAAGCTGAAGATGTTATATCAGTTATTATGTGGTACTACAGTTAGTTCCAACAGCAAATTGGATGCAATCTCAGGATCCATTATAAAGAAAAAGTAGCAAAAACACAAATAAAAACGAGGGGCCTTGGATACACGAAAACAGGAGCACTGCAGAAACAAATAGGAAAATAAACAGGTTTAACAAAAACACAAGAAAACCAACACAACTAGGAATTACAAAAGCATGTTTTACAAAGAGTAGAGCGACAAGAAGTTTTACAAAGGATCCACAATCACAGACTGAAATATAGGAGTATTTATAATATTTATTTTATTTATAAATGGGAACACCTTGCAGGGATGGAGACAGAAATTAGGCACAGGTGAACAGGATAACTAGGGGGTGTGGCCAAGACAAGAATAAGACCAAAACTTACTCATATGGAACAGGCACATAAACACATGGCACATGGAGAGTGTAAACAACAACATAAACAAGAGAACAGGTGGAAGACAGAACCTTACAAAAAGCCAAACGTTACAGTGTGACTGACTGAAAGACATGCTATTAATGTTTACACCTCACGATAGTGGCACCCGACTAATGTTATCAAGTATTACTCAGACTTATTCACTTGTAGCCTGTTTTTGACACCATGCCGATGTTCTAACTTAAATACTACAGTTGATCCAAAACATTGTAAAATCCAGCCAGAATGGATGAAGAGAAACTGCTGGACAAATATGACCTTTGTGACCCGTCCTCTATTCCTCTATTAGGCAACATCAGTTTCAGTTAGTAATTCACTGTCAGCCATTAGCTAATAAGTCTCTACTTTGTTCATGTGCTGTAGTGATAACCAGGCTTGACATTACAATTAAAGTTTTCCCGATGCTAAATAGCGTTTATCTGCATAAGTGCTAGATCAGAGCCGTTTTCCTTCACAGAGTGTAAACAAACTGGCTTGTTAATCACTTGTTGTGACATCGTTGTGATAAAGATCCATAATTAAACCGTGGCATAACCTCAAAGGTTGTGCTATACTCTTGTTGCCATGCTTTGGTTGTTGGCAAGAGGTTGAATGCCTTCTTTGTTGTCGGGTATTTACTGAAAACAGCAATTCCAGACTTTTAAAGGGGACATATTGTGCAAAACTCACTTTAGTTATAATAGGTCTATGGGCTACAAAACATGTTCATGAAGTTTTTTGCACAAAATCACTCTCACATAAAGAGATCTCACCAGCTCTATTCTTTACAGTTTCAGTCCCTTTCAAAATGAGCCGTTTATGGGCTCTGTTACTTTTATGCAAATAAGCTGCTGCTTGCCACGCCCCAGCCATCCCATGCTAACGCTGTGCGTTTAACACATGTGAAACAGAGGCGCTATCCAGCCCTATATGTTGGACCCTGAGTCGTAACCAGAGCAAGATGAACACAACACTTCATGAGTGACTTGCCTTTGCCTGTAGCCATAGGGCTCGGCATCTTATGCGTGCTCGTAAAACCAGCAGACAAAGTGGTGGACCTTCAACTAATCTAGTGGGTGGGGGCTCGACAGGTGAGGGGTGGTTCTATGCAAATTTCCCTACTCTGACGTCACAATAGGGGAGCCGTCCAAACGGCTCATAGAAGCATATGATTCCTGACACCAAAATCTTTCAATTGACTCACAGAAAATGGATGGATGTTCTTTGTTTTTTTGTTTTTCATGGAGTGTTTATAGGAGCAGTAGAGACACAAATGAAAACACAAAAGGATGCAAAAAGTGAGTTTTGCATAATATGTCCCCTTTAAAAGCCGATTCCAGCATATCGAACAATATTGTACCTGTGGAATTCCGGGAAACGTAGACTCAATCAGTGTTTTTGTTTTGAAGGTGTTTTCTTTCATCATTTCTTTCTATTTGTAGGTAGTTCTCTGTTCTACTATACAGTGATGTCCCACCAGAACTCAGAACCTGTTGTCTGCTGTCTGGAGGGAGGCAATTGATGGTGAAGCCAATCCGGAGAAACCCTCTCTCACTTCCTTTCTATTCTTCTGCCACTCTGTTTGTAATTCAGACCTGAAGTACACGCAAATGTGACGCTGATTTTGTGGAAGAGTAGTTAGTGCAGATTTATGATTCTACATTTAGGTTTTGGTTTGATATAAAGGTCATGGTTTTCCCTCAGGCCGGAGGCAGATGGGATTAAAGGTTATCCTCAAAGTGGAACCAGCCACTCTAATGAGATTAATGACTAGCAGTGATGAGTCTCCGTTAGCCTTAAAGGTGTAATTAGACAAGCGCTAATGGTTGACTTTTAGCGAGAGCGTGCAAGAGAGAGATTTTGGTATCGATGTTGTATTCAGTGGAACTGTTTAAAGTTATCTTTACTAATTGAAACATTGATTGTCTGGCCTAACTGTTCTGACAGCGCCGTGATGGAACACGTCCATGCCGATGGAGAAAGCCAGCTTTGAAGTGAATTCGAAGTGGACAGAAAGAAAAAGAAAGAGAACTAAGCTTTTTTTTGTGAACAAACCTTTATTCAGATCAGGTAGTGGGAGGTCAAAGGCACGCTGCCCCCGTCCCGCCCCACTCTGCCACTCACCCTCTCAATTATGCACCTCTGAACGGGCAGAATGAAAAATACGCGAGGTAGCACAGAGCAGCCAGGTCACAGCGCATATCAAACGGAGCTTACGCCGCTCTCTGGAGTGCATTAGAATTTCCGATGCGTGTCCGCCGAGATAAGGGGCTGAGAGAAAGCTTAGTCTCCGTTCCTGCAAAGTTCCGCCATGGATACGATGGCCCAGATATCCAGGCAGAGCAATTCGCTCCAACCAGGGCTCCCTTTACAATGCCTTGCAAAAGTTTAGCAAAGTTTTTTCCTGTGTTTTTTTTTTTTACTTTCCGCACTATAAAAACAGCTGTTAAAGTAAGTAAATGAAGGTAAGTGAAAATGCATGAAGATCAAAGTAGAACTGTATTGGTTTTGGAATGTTAGAAGAGATTATGGTACTCAATTGAGGATGCCTGCAAAATACACATTTTCCGGCTGTTTTTAAGGCATAAATCAGTTTTCATGCGTGTTTTATTGAAACATGACGCTGAAAATTAATGATGTTTTACTGTCTACTTTCCACCGCTTATTTCTGTTTGCTGGTGGAATTTGGGTTTCTTGATGCATTGAATTATTTCCTGAAGAAGTATATTCATAACTGATAGCAGAATTGCCTATAAACATTGGCATGGTAATAACATTACTGCTAAAGCAGTGATGTTTCTGTCCCTCTTTGATGTTGCCTTGCAAACATTTGCAGTGTTTGTTATTTGGCTTTCAGCATTTGAATTAAAAAATTAAAACAGCTATTGTAAAAAATATATGTAGCTGTTAACGGTCAGTAAGTGAAAATGCATGAAGATCAGGATCCGGCTGCATTGGTTTTGGAATGTTATAGGAGATGACAATAACATTTAGTTAGGGATACGTTCAAAGATGCATGTTTTTATTAAAACACAACACTGAAAATGAATCAGTGTCTTGCTATCTACTTTCGACTTCTGTGAAAATTTATCTCTAACATAATCAAACTGAAATGAGCAGTGATGGTGGAATTTGAGTTGCGTATAAACGATACTGGTAAAGCTGTGATGTTTCTGTCCCTCTTTGGGACCATGGTGTTATCTACTCTGCTATCTTACAAAGTGGTTTGAATTCATGGCAGCGTTTCTCTGTGCATCAGATGATGTGTCTTCACAAAGGCTTTGGTTTTGTCGTACATGTCTGGGACAGCAGCTGCAGTCCAGTGGCCGTGTTTCTGAAAAATCTGATTTATTCAGGCTACAGAAGCTGAGAAGCCTGGACTCTTGATGGATTGTTCCGCTGACCACTGCTGTATGCTGTCGCTGGCAGAATGTTTCATCCCGGCGCCACTGATAGGCAGGGCCATCTGATTTGCCGCCTTTCCCCTGCTGCCGTTACGTAAATGCAGCATTATAGGGGCTGAGTATTTTGACAAGGCGCTTTAACTGAGGGAATTCAAGCGTCTGACTCTTGAAGAATCTTTACTGTATTGTAGACCTCGGCGTGGGAACGCTCTAGAAACAGCGCACAATTACCCAAATTGTGGCAGCTTTATGATAAACAGCGTTTATGACCCCTTTTCTGCATATGCTGCAGCAGCGTGCAATTTTTGTTCTCCTCACTCCTACGCTCCACCTGTGAAGTTGATGATAACTTTGATTAATCTGTAGGCTCCACGTGTAAATTACTGCAATTACGTTTGTTGTGGAGGCGTGTGTGTGACAGAAGATTTCATGGCACTGATTTTATTAGTCCCCCCCACCAAAAAAAAAGCTGTTGAAAAATGCATGCAGGGATGCCCGGTCCTACCCTGAGTCAGTCGCTGTGCGTGATTTCAGAGATTGCAGCCAGAATTCAAATGACAGAGAAACAGAGAGATGAAAGAGCATAATTTAGATTTGAATAAGCTAAAAGGAGGACAGGAAAAGGGGCTATTCTGACTCAGGCGTTAAGAAGATGGAAAGTTATGCTCTGCTTGTAGGGATGTATTAGTCATAACTTGAGTAATTTTCTGTTTGTGTAAACTACACCTACATGCAAAACTGGAATGAAAAACTTGAATTGTAATGAAGACACTGTCTCTGACCTCTTTAGACCATTCCAGCGTTAGCCTCAAAGCAGAGGACTGTATTTCACTCCAGTCAGCATGTGTGTGTGTGTGTGTGTGACCTCTAAAAAAACACCTCTATTGAGTGGCTGTTTGGGTTGCATTCCAGACCGGATGATATTGAATGTGCCATCACGCCAGTTCCGACCAAAGTTAGTCAGCTTCCAGACGTCAATATTTTCCTGTCCTGCTTTTTTAATCATCCAGCTTTCACATTCTTAAAGAACCTCCAGCAAGACTTTTGCCTAGACAGTTCCAGTCTTTGTTTGCAGACACATTATTACATTTGAAGATCTTGTTAAGCTCCTTCATCCTTGTTCTTCCTTCATGACTGCTGGATCCTTTGCTGTTAATAATTGATCCAAATAGGCAAAAAGCTGTCCTAAATCCTCAATCTTCTTCCTCCAGGCCTGTTCTACTTTATTGTATGTTCAGCAAACAGGTTGAACAAGTATGGCAATAGTGGGCAGCCCTGTCTAACTCCTAATGTGAAACCAAGATTCAAGATACTTTATTTGTCACATACATAGTTAAACTTGTAGTGAAATGTGCCCAGTCTGTTTGCCCATTTTCTGTCATGACTGTGGCTTATTGGTCAATATACAGGCTCCTCATTAGAGCGATGAGATGCTCTGGTATGTCCATTTTCCTGAGGACACTCCATATTCTTATGGGAACACCAGAGTTTCTGCTGTTGTCAGTGGAACACAAATTAACTTTGGTCCTGAATTCCTTTGCTTTTTTAATTGTCCAGCATAGATTAGCAGTGATCAAATTGAAGCCGTCCCTAAAAAAAGTGCCTTGAAGTTAGATTTGAGGTTAATTGGCTTAATAAATTATAAGTTGTAAATTGAGGCGCCAAAACACTGGATAGTTGACAGATCAGGGGGGGGACAGTTGAATAAGCCATGTGGTCTGAATTTTTCCCAAGCTTTAAATTTGGCTCGTTTCCGGTTGTCCTTGATTCTCGCAGCTCCTCGCAGCTCACTCATGCTCCAGCTAACGCAGCTAAGTGCGCTAGCTCTAATGTAACTAATGTCACTAACACCATAATTAGAAACAAGGCTTATTCTGATCAGACTCCTGCCTTCAGCCACAGCTTAAAAGTAATGAAACAAAAGTTAGATGAGGCGGTTTTCTCTACAAGAAAATTGTAAAACGGCGCTCAATTAGCATGGCCCCGCTTCCTGGACAGAGACACCGCAAGGCAAATACAGATGACTTGGCGTGCTGCCAGCATGAATTCAGCTCGGAAAGGCTGGGATTAAATCAGAGATACCTGCAGAAAGGCAGATTAAAGCGCAGAGTGGAGATAAGGAGGAGAGGAATTCATTACTGCTGATAGAGATGAGATCCAGCGCCGGTACCAGTGGCTCCTCCAGCAGGACCCTGCACACACAACACATAATCAGAAACAGCACTGCAGGAACGACACACACTCCCTTCGCCTCTCTCACACACACTCACAAATACCAGTACTGTGGCATAAAGCAAGACTGAGAGCTGTCACTATCTATTATATCAGTGAGGGAGTAATCCTCTGGATATGTCGATGATAAATTGAGTAATCAGAGACTCAAAGACCGAGCAGTAAAATAGGGGTTTGTCTGAACAATAGGCTTTTGAATGTATATTTATATAAATAGGTGTGCAATCAGGCTGCGAGAGAGAGCAGAGGAAGAATTCAAAATATTATCCCAGAATCTGCCAACTAATCACTGCACATTCATCCACAAGGTGAGTTTAAAACGGTTGTTTTTTAATTGAGTAGTCAAGATTAATCATGATTTATGACAGCCTGTGTGTGTGTGTGTGCATGTGCATGTGTGTCCGTGCATGTGTGTGCGTGTGTGTGTGTGTGTGTGTAGGGAAGATGGATGGATAATGGTGTTGGATAAAAGACTTCTGTAGTAATAGAAGCTCTGCAGTGACACTAGACTCAATGGACAAAGTCTGACAATACTGAGCTCCATTCCATTACACACACACACACACACGCGCACACACACACACACACACACACACATAGAGTCCAGTTCCAGAGCTTATTATTCTTTGCCCCCTCTGTATCCCTCATGTGCTTTTCTCTCTCTGGGATACAGTGCTGGTTTGATAGAAGAACATTTTCCCAAAGCACTGGACACCCACCAGCGAAATGAAAGGACAAGGTAGGACGAGAGAGAGATAGAGAGAGGACAAGTGTGGGGGGGCAGGTGTGAGAGAGAGAGAGAGAGAGGTGGGAGAAATAGAAAGAATAGAATAGAAGCGAGGGGACAGAGAGGCAGGGGCGAGGAAGGCAGAGGCCGAAATGGAGGTTGTGTGTGAGAGAGAGAGAGAGAGAGAGAGAGAGAGAGGGAGAGAGAGAAAGTTGTTGAGGGATTGAGTGAAAAGCTCAGGAAGGCCATCAGAGCAGAGCGGTTCACACCAGCATGCTGGAACACTTTGCACATTATCACGTGTGTCTGATCTCCAACACTGTGGATCTGCAGGCCTTCTGTGTTTGTCTGTGCAGCCTCCGCTTTGCTGTGTTTTGTGTAAGGCCGAATGAACACGAACGCCATCACAGGCTGATTAATTCAACCAGGCATGCCAGTTTTCAAGAGCGAGGTCACAATTTAACAAGCAGGCCATTTTAATTTCACCTAACATGCTACATCTGGGAAGACTCATGATTGTGCTTCTGTGCACACACAGAAACACACACGCGCCCCTCAGGACGCCTGGGGTCTCTATTGTGCTTATATAGAGCATGTCATGAATTAGATTTTACAATATCCAGCATTAAAAGGACGGTCTGTTTTGGATTTTTCTGCACCTTCAATTTAATACATATGTGCATTTGTATTTCATTAGAAAGAAATGTAGCATATTCTTTGACAAGGTGAACTCTAAGAGTCATCTGGTGCAGAATGTGGCATTTTAATGCAAATTCATTGTTAAACCTTCAGCAAAACTCTTTCGCACCAAATGCGTAGGACTGAAATGCATTGCCATTAGGGAATGTGTAGACTGGTCCACTAGTCGATGAATAAATCCAATAGTGGGCAATGTGGGCTGTGGTGAGCTTGTTTGAGGACATTGCCTGAAGTAGACCAGTGAAAAAATACAGTGGGCAAAGACAGGAGGAGAGATAAACTCTAGAAAGTACTTTATTAGTGTGCAAATACTACACAAGATGAAATCAGCTCCTCCATAAGCCAGGCTGGAGTGCACAGAGGACAGCAGCTTCCTGCCATGCTGTACATTTTAATAAGTAAAGTTACTTAGTAAAAAATAAATACTAGTTTTAAATTTGTGTCAGTTAAGCCTAAAACAAGCTTGATTTGTTAAGTAACTTAACTGATTCAAGGCAATTGGTTTGTAGCATTTTGCTTGATTTATAAGTGCAAAGAATCAGATCCAGTTTAAAGAGCAAGATAGATTCTGAGAGCTGTGGTGATTTTGCCTTGCAGCAATTCCACAGGCTGAAAACAATGACTTTACCAAGGCTCTGCAGTATGTTGGAGTTATCAATAATATACAAACTAATAATCAAGTTCACCCAAAATCATTACCAGGATATGACACTGTATGGCAGAAAAATGATTAAGAAAAATGAGATTAAATTGAATAATAAAGTTAATGAAGAAAATGAAGATGTCAAATAGGAAGATGAAAGAATACATTTGAGCACAGATTAGAACCACACACCCCATAAATAAAGATATTATAATTTCTATATGGTTCCCTGATCTTGGCAGTCGTCTTGCTTTATCTCAGTTTCTGCATTTCCATAGCCTGAATACATTCATCTGCAATTACAGTCAATTACATCTCGCTGTAAGATTTGAAGATGTGAGCATCACATCCAGCATCCAGATCTTCCTTACCGCAGAGGAGCTGAAACGGAATCAAAGCTGAAGGCAACAGCACTTTAATATCACTGCACACACACACACACATAAGCTGGATATTAAATGGCCTCCCATAATTCAATTGTCTCATTCCTAAACGACAGCTTTTCTTTATTGAGGCATCTGCCACGGTGTCAGAGTGCTGCGTTTGGCATGAAGCACTTGGAAAAATCCCGATTGCATGTTGCATGATGAGAGAATGTGCAAGGTGCTAGTTAATTGTGTCTATTGGTTTATTGAACGGGGGGCGTGAGCACAGCCCTTAGATTTTGATTAGATTTGCAGGGACGGTAATTGTAGGTAATGAATGAGGTCCGGTTTGTCTTTCTGCTGTCTGGCTCATATTTAGTTTCACTGGCCTATAGGCACGTGTAAAGTGTGGATTATGGGAGTTAAGGAGCAGCATATGCCCTGAACAAGGCCTAAGAGAGTCATACGCCGTACATTAGTACAGCACATTTAAGCACATGGTTGAATAGACAGCTTGATTTTTGAAGGAGGTTCTGGTTAGGTGAGATTTTGACTTGTGACCTGTTTGTTATTACCATCTGGGGCAAATTAAGTCTGGAAGGCTGTATGTGAACAGATGTAGGGGTGTGTGGTTGTGTGTTGTTGTGTGTGTGTGTGTGTGTGTGTGTGTGTGTGTGTGTATGTGTGAGACTTACTTCTCACTGCATAACTTACACCTTTTCTTTACAAATGTACACAGCCTGTTGTTCCACATGAGCCAGACAGTATGATATGTGTATTTTTGTAGATAACACAGCTGCAGAGTGTCCACGTTAATAAAACAGAGTCTGTGTCCGAAAAGTGCACTCACTCACTATGTAGGGCACCCTGTAGTGAATCAGCCATTTTGTAGTGTTGTCCGAAATTCCAACCGACAGTTTCACCCAAAACATAGTGCACTACAAAATCGCCATGCGACGCCAAAATCTAGTGTACAGACACTGTACACTACATGAATACACATATACCATCATGCACTGCGGGTCTCTTTTACCGTGCTCTACATAGTGAACGAGTGCAATTTTCGGACACACTACACTACCGTCATCCCGCGAAAGTCAAGAAGAGGAGCGAGGTGGAGGAAGGAGAAATGGGGAAAGGATCTATCCGTCACCATGTCCACCAGACCTCGCCTCATGTGCGGGCTGTGTCTGAACTAGAGAGACAAGACGTCTGTGACAGAGATAAATTGCCAAGATCTGGCGCACTATTTAAGCAACAGTTAGTAAAAAAGTAACATCCCAAGTGTCTGAAATTAACTAAACGTCGCCTCCCCTTGTTCACTAGTTAGCCCCCTATATAGCAAACACTATGTAGTGAACAAGTGCACTTTTTGGACACACTCCAGACTTTTTCAAGGCCGTATTAATAATTAGAAGCTTTATAAAGCAAAACAGACCCAAAATTAGACTTGTTTTTCAGATTTTTTTACTGCTTCACTTGCATATAAAAACTCGAGTAGGTTCCCTGGTAGGTTTGAATCGTAAATAAAACTAAAATGAAGTGTGATTTCTCGCCTATGAGACATTGGTGTATTGTTTTAAAATAAAAGTGGAATTCAATCTCCATCCCTATGAATCCACAAACCAGCAGCTTTACCACTGGGCCACAGGACGGGAGTCAACTCAAAGTGCGAAGAAAAGTCAAGGATGGCCGAAAATGGATGGGAAAAAAAGATGTGATGGATCAGAAACGCCAACACATTGTTTGCTTATTAATAAACAGAATGACAGTTACAAAGGGTTTTCATTCATTAAATTACATGCATTGTAGTGTAATGAGAGCTAAATATGATTTCATTTCTGACAAAAGACAAGAGGTTAAAGCAGCACAGAGAAAACGTTGCTGTTGAGCAAAAACGGCAGGCTAGCTTTAACTCTCAAACTAATGCACTTTCATCTCATTAAGGCTAAATATAAACATATTTATCACACGCAGATGTCACTTTATGACTTGGATTCAGCTAACTGAGCTGGCTAGCAGCTTAATGGCTAACTAACAGCAGCCTCAGGACTTCATAAACCAGAATAACACTTGTTCTTTACATTGCTGACCCAGCATTGTATGTCTTAAAGGCTGTTTATGAGCTTGCTGTAGCTACTTTTTGTGCTACCTCGAGCTAGTACAGTGAGGTGAGGTTGCAGTGCTTGAACGTTCCAGTCTCTCTCTCCATATTCATTCTCAAGGTCACTCGCCCACAAAATCCCAATCAGTACTTGGCCTTTGACCATTTTATTAAAATGGTGTATACTGTCCACTGGCTCATAACTCATGTGCCATTGAAGGGGAAGCGGTGCCAAAAAAACAGGTTGAATAAAGCTAATAACAATTATAAAAAGAAGAGCGATATTGTGACTTTATTTGTGCTGCAGACACAGCTCTTCCATGAAGAAATTCAAGCCGGCAAGTTTCAGTGAACCCTTTCACATCTAACCACTCTGAATCACTGAACTGCACTGAATTATGCAGAAATCTTGACTTGAAAGTCATTCCAGCCTTAGTGCTTAAACTGCTTTGTTAATGCAGAAGAGCAGATGAAGTGGCGGAGATAGCCCGGACCCCTCGGATAGTCCTGGAGCTACTGCTAGTAATAGACTGGTGGCACTAGGGGCGGCTGGCTCCTCGGTATGTGTGTGTGCATGTATGTCTGTGCTGCAGGGTTAAATGACCCAAAGCTAAAAAGCCCACCACTGCTCCCTGAGGCTCTGTGCCGTCACATTAGGGAGCAGGCCAAGCGTGGCAGATCTGCCCCCAGGGGGTGGGCTATCGCTCCTGGGAATAGAAGACACAATACCTGCTCTATCACAGCACAGCATTGTGGGATTACACCCATACACACCTCCACAAATGGAAAAAGTGAGTCCGTGTGTGCATATGTGTGTGTGTGTGTGTGTGTGTGTGTGTGTGTGTGTGAGGTTCTTTGTCTCTGCCATTCCTACAGAGACTAATTAACTTTGCTTGCTTTTACAACACACACACACACACATTTATTCATCAGTGACTCACTGCTTACACAGGCACACACATTAATACAAATTCTCTCATATCTCAAGTTTTCTGCATAGATTGTGTGTGTGTGTGTGTGTGTGTGTGTGTGTGTGTGTGTGAATGGAAGATTTGTTCTCCATATCTGCAGTTCTATCTCTGTGCTTCACTCATCAATTCTTTGTTCTTTGTCAAAGGAATGTAAACCTCTGTCTGTCTGTGTATCCCTCTCTCTCTCTCTCTCTCTCTCTCTCTCTCTCTCTCTCTCTCTCTCTCTCTCACTCTCTCTGTCTTCCCTCCCTTTCACTTAAGTCTTTCACTTACTCTCTGTCCCTCCCTTTTTTTTCTCCTTCACACTCTGCCGCTCTACTTTTCCCCACTCCATCCAATATTTATTTCTGTTTCACCATCTTTCTACCTTTCTTTTCTATTTTTCTTTCTCTCGCTCTCTTTCTTTAACTTGCAATGCTCTTTCAGTCTTCTCCTCCATCCAATATTGCTCTCTCATCTCTTTCCTCTCTCTATCTGTCTCTCCATTTTTGTTCTCCAAATACTATTACAGAAGCTATTAAGTGGGGGTGGGGAGGTTCATCTTTTATGAGCTTTCTTTCTCTGAGTGGTGTGTGTGTGTGTGTGTGTGTGTGTGTGTGTGTGATATCTGTTTGAGTGTTAATCCTATTGTGAGAATTGAATTAGGCTGATAAAAGGGCTCATTGCTGGCTGATGTATATCAACTCACTCTCTTCCCGGCCATTTCCTTCTATCCATCTATCCATCCGTCTGTCCTTCTGCCCATCCATTTACTTTCCCTCAGCTTTCTTTCTGAGTGTCTCATTCATTTCCAGGCACTTGTTTTTACTCTCTGCGTTATATGTTACCGATGTGCAGCAGTGTGCCTGGAAACCACACCCATAGAAAGCTGGATCTGCCTGTGAATCCGACTGTGATAAAAAGTCTCTTTATTACTGAAACTAAGCTGGAAGTGAGAGCATGGAATATGCTTTACTCTCAAATTGCCTCCTATGTAGCGCGCACTATGTACGTCATGAAATAACAACTTATACACATAAATTATGCATTATATGTCTAAATGAAAGCCATTCACACTCAGCCGAAGCCTCGCGACTCACGGTCTAACATTTAGAGCTCTGTTTGGGTGCAGAAGATGGAGTTTCGCAACTTATGCAACTCAGAGAGCAGGAAGAGATTTGAGATTCAGCTTCTCACCTCTTCAGTATTAGGATATAACAGCCCTCTTTCTCACACTCTGTGACGGAGGGCCTTGTGTTTCATAAAGTGTAAACCATGAAACACATTTATTTTGCATGCTCAGTTACACTGTCTGCAGAAAAAAAAGGCATCTAGTGACGGTATTGTTCAGCTCAGCAGCAATGAGGAAGGGCACTGAGTCTCCTGACGAGCTTTTTAATACACACACACGTACACACACCTGTCCTCCAGTCTGCCTGAGCTTTGTCCCCGGCTGTCTGTCTGTTCGGCAGGTTTAAGTGGCGCCTCCAGCCCTGATAGAAGAGGCCTGATCTCCCTCTCCTTCACCCACCGCTTTCACCCCCCTTCCTCCCCTTGGCACACAGTCTCTATTTTCACTCTCTCATTTCCCCCTCTGCTTCTCTCAGTGGGTGGTCAGCCTGTGGTCAGATTTTAGAATTTGCCTCGGCCAGATGTTGATGTGAACGTATCTAGGACATGAGATGCTTTAGATTTAAATTGTTACAGGCAGGGTACTTGAACAGTATATATATAGGGAGAGAGAGAGTAAGAGAGCTTCATATTTTGCTTCCAAAGATCCAGACTTCCTTGTATGTTTAATGTGGTCATGAGGAACAGTCCTCCAGGCTTCCTGAAGGACTTTCAAAGACTCTCATTTCCAGTCCAGTCCCTGAACCTGACCAGTTTCAGAGGACTGTTTTTGTTTGTTAAGCCAACGTGTGAATCATTCAAGCAGATCAAAGACCATCTAAGTCAGTACTGGTATGCTGGTGGTGCTGAATGCTGAGTGGTTGGAACTCCTTTATCTAGGCTCCTTGTATCTTCAGGCACTTTGCAGCCTGTCACAGTAAAACATTTGTTCCCATTTCTTTTTTTGAACGTGATAGCATACGCACATTCATTTACTCAGTACTGGTCATATAAGACCACCCCTCCTCCCCTGTGACGGCAGCAGCCTGAGGGAGACTGCAGGAGCCATCCTGTTCCTGAAACAGCAACACTGAAGCAGCTGCATCTTTTGTGTGAAATTTGGTTTCAAAGTGTGGGCTCTCAACATCTGTTACAGGATCCTCTGTTTGCCTGAGATTTCCATTATAGAAGGTCTGACTTTTTAAGCATCTTCTTGTTTGTGCGAGTGTGTGTGTGTGTGTGTGTGTGTGTGTGTGTGTGTGTGTGTGTGCTACTTTGTAAGCCTCCACCTCAAATGGTTCTAGAATCTGCAGCCAGGTGAGGTAGTTGCCATGGTAACAGGGCGACAGAACAGGTGTTTGCTAAGAGAAAGATAAGGCAGCATAAAGAGTATGAATTTCACTCAGCGGCTCTCAATGCTCTCATCACAGAAGCGAGATAAGTTCATGTGAGCAGTAAGAACATCATTATCATGTCATTAAGAGCCGGTTATAATGGGAGATTTGAGGACGCAATTTGTGAGAGAAGAGCACGTTTCATGTTGGAAAATCAAAGAGATTGGTGTCGCTGATTTTTCAAAGAGAGAGAGAGAGAGAGAGAGATAGATAGAGAGAGAGAATGTAGAATGTGGAGCATTTTCTCCTAAAAAAAAAG
>JBBPCX010118436.1:0-20330 GCA_037974365.1 Hydrocynus forskahlii
CGCCCCCTCGTCCTCATGCTGGGTTGTTTATGTTTGGGTGCGGTGCCTAGCAACCCAGTACAAGGACGAGGGGGCGTGGCGGACGAGGCCCGGACGTCACAAAAGCAAACAAATGCAGAGGATACCTGCAGTTTCCGTGTTAGTGTGGGGGTTTCAGCCAACAATTATTAGTTTGGTTCTCAGAAAAAATCCACCATGGACTGAAAACCGCGACTGCTGATCCTCTTAAAAGTCGGGGTATATATATATATATATATATATATATATATATGTATATATATATGTGTGTGTGTGTGTGTGTTTGTATATATATATGTATACATACACACAGACACACACATGCATATACATTTTAATTAGTTTCTCATTAAGTTGCATGCGTTTCATTTGGGGGTGGAGCTTAGATGTTCTACGTAAAACACATTGTTAAGTGCAGGAGTGTGTACTGGGTGAAGAATGCGTAAGTGTCATACATACCTTCCGGTCCGCACAGAAAGGTTCTGACCCAAAAACCGGAGAAGGTTCCGAGGGCCGTGCTCCCAAAGACATGTAGAGGCCCATTCCTCCGCTCTCTTTGCGAGAGTCTCGTCCCACACCTGGAAGGATTAAAGGATCTTAAATACACCAAAACACGCCTTAAGAGCTCATCAGGCTAGATCAGTCATTGGCTCTGACCTTTATTAAACAGGCACAATGTTTTCTTGTTTCTTACAAAAAAAGACTTTCACATTAATCTGTTCTAATGGCGGATTGCCAGGAACATAGCAGATCCATTTTCGTCACGTCGTACAGTAAACGTCCGGGGCGCGCTCTTTTAAAGACGGCAATGCTAACCACAGCACAGATTTTTGACTGAAGCTGTTTGACAGGAGACTGGTGGAGCTTAGCCATGCAACCTAGTCCAACAAAACTGGCAAGGTATGTAACTTTAGTGGCTTGAAATGAAAAGTAAAACTTCTGGTTATGCAATAAAAATAGCAGCATCTGGCAAAGTGGAAACGATCCTACCTTACTTTCTAAGAGCGGCAGGAGAAATCTGACCATTCTCTCACCATTTACAAGCCATAAAACGAACCCTGAAAACTTGCCGGCGGTTGTATCCGCAAGCCAAGTCTGGCCATGAGATTGAAAATACAGTGAAAAGCAATGAAAGCATGACCACTGCTTCCAAAATAAATCCACCAGGGGTTCTGGAGAGAAGACCAACACAGACTAATGAAGCTCCTGCACGAGTTACAGAGTGAAGTCCACCACTTTAGTTCCCAAAATGACTTAAGGTGCCTTTACAGTCAACCTGAGGTATCAGATATCTGCAGGAAAGGACATCTCTGGTGGTCCAGGTCAAACTTAGAGGTCCAGGAGGCCTTAGTGAAGGCCACGAAGAACAGCGTAGCAAAGACACACTGTATTTCAAGTCTGAGTGTATGTAAATAATGATGGGCCCCACTTAACCCTGACCCTTACAGTGGTTGTTCAAGATTTAAAGTTTTTTGTGACGTCACAAAAAATAATCCATTTTCACATATAATTTGAGGGAGTCCTACCTTGTGGTTGCCAGGTAACACATTTAAACATATACTTTGCATTTGTGAACTTTGTGAATAATGCTCATGTTTCGCTTGTCACAAAAAATCACCAACTCTATAGAACTACAGAAAATAAACATCACTGTTTCACTACATCGCTCTTCAATGTCGCTCACATGACAAAGGCATTATCCTGTATGAGCTTAGTCCTCTATATTCACACTGATGTTTTAAGGAGTGTCTCAGCCTGTTCTGCTTTCTGAATGAGAAACAACACAGGGCAGCCAATCAGAGGTCATTTACACACACACACATACATACACTCTAGAACTGCACAATATGAACAACACACCAGTATTAATATTTTATTGCTACATATTGTAACAGAGATTCCTTTCAGTTCTTCACTTTTCTGGACTTAAAAAAGCTTAAATATGTGTCTTTGTGATGTCAAAAGACCAACACATTCAAATATTATCTCTTTATTCTGACTACAGGAGTTTAGCCCCACCCACTCATGCACTGATTCACCTTGAATGGATAAAAATGAGACTTTTGTTGGATCACATGAAGACCTCGTTTCATCAGAACACCCAGTAACTCACCTGGAGCTGTGATTGCAGAAACTAATATCACAATAAGGATTAACAAACGATATATCGTGCAGCCCTGATATATACATATTTTATGGGCCCTTTAATAGCTCACAGCAGCATTTTCTGATGAAGTGTTAAGAAATACTGATATACCCCTGTGGTACAGTTAGAAACAGTATATTGGTTTGACAGTATGTAAAAACAGCATTTTAATCTGCACATTCAGTGATAATGGACTTTTTACCAGAAAAAAATGGAGAAAAAATGCTTCTCTGAGAGACGCTGATCTTCAGCTCAGTTTCCTGCCTGATCTCGTCTGCCTCATCATTTTCCTACGCGCGTAATTTAAATGCACCACTAGTCTCCAGTTATTTACTAGTGATTAGCTGAACTGTAAGTTATTTATCTCTATATATTTACACCTAGTGTTTGTGTTTATAGTATAGTGTATTTCATATTGAGATTTATTCCTGCAGAGTTTACACTGGATTTATTTAGACTTTATTTGAAATTGTTCTTGTCTCGGTGCCTCTGTGCAGTCGAAACATAAGCAATTTCCTCCGGAAAGTTTTTTTTATTGTGATTCTGAAATCCCATATAACATTTTAGGCTCTTTTTCAAACAGCTGCAACCAATATTCGGAAAAATGCATAAAAAGTCGCTTAAAGTCACAAGTCACGTTTCAGCATCACATACAGGGGATCAATCTGAGCCTAAATTTATCTATCTGCCTGTCTGCCTGCGTGTCTGCCTGCGTGTCTGCCTGCGTGTCTGCCTGCCTGCCTGCCTGTCTGTCTGTCTGTCGATCTGTCTGTCTGTCTGTCTGCCCCTCTCTCTCTCTCTCTCTCTCTCTCTATCTATCTATCTATCCATCTGTCTGTCTATTTACCTCAAAAACGGGCGGTATTAGGATCATCTGAGGAACAGAGCCGAATCCATATATATTATAATAATACTAATAATACATTCTAATACATACATAATAACACATATATACCAGAATAAAACATACTAATATTACGTATAACCATATTATTATTATTATTTTATGATTATTATTATTAGTAGTAGTATTATTATTATTATTATTATTATTATACGTTTGTGTACATTTTTTTCTTTGTAGAGTTATAAGACCGATGGAAATGTTCACGTTTTATCCTACAGGGGACTGCAGTTCCCCACAGTGATGTAAAAACAAGCGCGTGCGCGCACACGCGGCAGGCGCGTGAACCCGGTGAACCGAGGCGCACGTGCTTATCCGCAGCTCATTAAAACCGCGTCAAAATCTGCACGAAAGAGACTTTTCTCTCACCATGTACTCCATGTTAGAGGCGGGGGGGAACACCTTGGCCCGGACCTTGTTGTGGTAGTGCAGGATGGCCAGCATGTCCTCCTGGGAGATGGAGCGCCTCCTCCGGCCCCGCGGGACGGCCGCCGGGTCCGGGCCGGGCAGGGGCGCCCGGAACCCGGCTGGAGCCAGGCCGGGCGCCGCGGTGGAGCTCAGGGCACACACTCCACACACTCCACACCACAGACACAGGAGCAGCAGGTCCACAGCCAGGCACGTCTCACTCATCCTCAGCTTCATGGGCTTTCACTCCACAGGGCTTCCTGTCCTCTCTGCAAACTTGTAAAAAAATATCTGATTTGGGTTCTGCACTTTATTAAAAAAAAAAACTCAGTGCAAAGTGTAAAAAAAGTTTTACAGTGTATTTATCAGAACACTAGTTGTAGTTAACATGTCATGCATTCACTCCTACAAAGTAAAAGTCTCTACCTTGACTTCAAATAAGTCTAATGGTACTGTAGTCTCTCTCTATTCTCTCTTTCTCTCTCCCTCGCTCAGCGAGTGTGTGTAAGGCTTTTTGCAAAGCTCCTCCTGTCCTACAGCCCTGAACGACTCCCCCTTCTGAGAGGCCGAAGGCTTTATATACCCCAGAGGTACTGGTGCAGGAAAGCCTTCTGGCTTTTGAAGGTGAGTCCCACCCCCATCACCTGAAACACATCATTCGGAGACGTAATGCTTTTGTTTCTTTTATCCACTTCCTGGCACGTTCCAGCCCGGGCTTAATCAAAACATCTGCTTTTGGTTTGCACAGCTGGCAGGAGTAGAAAAGAAAACATAAGATAAGCAAGAGAATAATCTGCTGACCCCGAAAGCGCAGGTCAGCGCAGGGGGCAGGTCTTTAGGCCGAGGGTGTCCGCGCCGATTGTGACGGCAGAGCCCCGAGTGAAAGATATGTAATCTGTTTATTATGACGTGTGTAATCGCACTTGTGTAACAACTCTGCAAAAAGTGCAAAAGGAGCTGATCGGCTGTGGACACTGCAAAAACTATCCGCTCAAACTGCGACTTTCATGAGTGAATTAGCAGTTTAACTGGGATATATAACAAATATTTTACTGCAACAGGCTGCAAAGTGTCTAAAGATACAAGGAGCCTAGATAAAGGAGTTCCACCACTCAGCATTCAGCACCACCAGTATACTGATCACCGCCTGATCATCTAGAATCATCTGCTCCTGTTTCTTCACTGGTTCAGGACTTCAGTTAGATGGTCTTTGTTTTGCTTGAATGATCCATACGTAAGTCACTGTGTGTCTTAACAAACAAAAAAAAATGAAGAAATGAGGGGTTAGGGTTAGGGCTCAAAGCATGATGAGACACAGAATACTGTACACAGACTTTAAACAACAGTAACGTGTAGGGTGGCAGCCCATTATTACGGCATTCTTTATTAATCGGCTAATTTTTATACTCTCTATTATTTTTTTTGTTATGCTGGAATAGCAAATTGTTAAATTTTGACTTTGGATGTATATACAGTAAACCCCCACATTAACGTAGATCTGCAGTCGTGGTTTCAGTCCTTTGCAGATATTTTCTGAGAACCGAACTAATAATTGTTTGCTGAAATCGCCGCCCTATCACAGAAACTGCACATATCCTCACATTTTTGTTGCTTTTGTGAGTCAGGGCCTTGTCCGCCATGCCCCCTTGTCCTCGTGCTGGGTTGCTTAGCACCGCGCCCAAACATAAACCCAGCACGAGGACAAGGGGGCGTGGCGGATGAGGCCCGGATGTCACAGCTTTTTTCGTGGCAATATATAATATTTCATGCATTTTAGTGCTAAATTATTAAGAAAAATATCATTTACTACTTTTGTAACATAAATATTAACTCAAATTCAGCTACATTTCCATATAAAAAATAACTATAAATGTTTTGGTATTGTCCAGAAAACACAAGAAAGTGCGACTTGGGATGGTGAAATGTCGCTGTACTCCGAGGCGGCAGGTTTGAAAGTAGCCAATCCGAGAACGTTATTTATTTCTCCTTGCTGCTGATTGGCTGCTGCCCTGCTGCAGTTTTTCATTTTGTTCTTCCTAAAGCCCAGTATTTTTATTACGGTAAAATAAATGAATTTATTTCTGTATTTACCTGCTTATACCAAAGAAAACACGTGTGCATTAATTTCAGTACAGTCTATACAGAGGTAACATCGATATTTACATTCTAGCACTGCAGGAGTTCAGTGTAAACTGTACAGTATGAATACAAGTTTATCTTTTATTTAAGGGTAATTTATTAAGCTGAGTTTAACATTATTTGGGGGCATATTTAGGGTTTACACTATAAACATCGCGGCTTTTCACTATACATGGGTGCTCTTGGAATGTACTGTATACTGAAATTCTAAGGAGTGTTTCAGCCCCATGCTGCACATCTGAATGAGCTGCAATACAGTTAAATATATATATTTATATATACAGAATGCTGCAATATGCAAATGAGCCACAAACCAATTACAGTGTTTCTGACAGGGTGACTAATCACAGTTCCAGGTGAGTTACTGGGTGTTCTGATTAGTCAAGGTCTTCACATAATCCAACAAAAGTCTTAATTTATTCTCATCTTTAACCCCAAAAGTCACTGATTGGCTGAGGTGTTTTTAAAGGGTCTGCAGTCTATGTTTTCTTCCTGTTTCATTTATTTTCCATCATGTTTGTTAGGTTTAAAAATTTCTGACCTCTGTTTATTCCTTAGTTTTAAACAGGCTGTTTCTGTTACTGCGCCTTTAAGGGTGGTTTATGTAAATTATCTTTTTTCTGATTGGCCGTCCTGTATTGTAACTCATTCAGATCGGTAGCATGGGGCTGAAACACTCCTTGAATGGGTGGGTCAAAACTGCTGTAGGTTAATGTGTGTAAATGTGTTGGTTTTGTGACATCACAAAAGCAGTGATTTGAAAATGGCTTGTTTTTGCAGCTTAGTTTCCATATATGGACTGTTGCGATGGGGCACCTGGTGTCCTGGTGGTTAGGGAGTAGCCCCTGCGATGAGAAGGCCGCGGGTTCGAATCCCAGGACTGCTGGCACCATTGAGGTACTCTTGAGCAAGGTACCGTCCCCACACACTGCTACCTGGTGCCCCCTGCTTCACTTGGTGAATGCGTTAAACTAAATGGATTAAATGAGTCCAGTGGGTTAAATGGATTACATGAGTTAAATGGGTTAAATGCAGAGAAAGAATTTCACAGTGTTCACACTGTGTGCTATATTGTGGTGTGCTCATGCATGACTATAAGGAGCCACTTTGCTTTAGTTTAAATATACATGAAACTCCAGAAAAAATTATGATATGGGCCCTCGGATATTTTGAAAGGCATTGCAGTTGCAGTGTGTAGCAGCAGAATGGCAGTACTGATGTTTTGTCTGTATCGTGCAGCCCTACTGCAAGCTGTCTCTGTACATATGAAGAGAGCAGCTCTGGGGTTAGAGCCGGGTCTCTTCACCCTCTGTTTATTTTCTTTGTGGTGTTTATTATAACTCACTGTACTGTAAAGATTACACTTGTTTGGTGTTGGACTGCAGCGGTGGCCGCCCTGCCAGGACGGGTGCAGTGCCAGCAGCGGAGCCCCTTCGGCAGGCCATCATTTTTGTTGGCAGCTGGCGAGCAAATTAAAGCAACGTGACGCAGGATTTCTCTCTCTTCCCCACACGTTTCTCTCTTTCCCTAAAAAACAGTCGTTTCCAAACTTTCTTGGAAGTAATGGCCTTTAAGTTCTGGACCGAGGCCACCAGAGGATAAAAACCTGCCGCACGGCTGCGTGGTGACGTCCTACAGGCCTTGCGATCCCCTGGGTTTGTGTGTGATGGGAAAGAACCTTGTGGGGTAAATATAGCCCCACCCCTTTTTCCATGCTCCACCCACAAATGCCTTCCACAGGAGTAGTTAGCAACATAGCCTAACGTTAGCATGGTGATTTCCAACCTGCCTAGTTTTGATTTACAGTCTTTCTTGGTGTTGTAGTGTTTTAAAGTGGAAATCTCAACATCTTGTTGTGATTTTGACCCTTAGAACTCTTATATAACTGGTGTAGAACAGTCTAGAATCTGTGTTTACTCTCAGAACTCAGAGTGTATCAGTAAATTCTGATTTCAGTAAATATAAACGGTGTAAAGCAGTCTAGAACCGGTGTTTGTTCTCCTACACGCCGTTTGCTGCTCTTTTTCTCAGCGCGCCGTCGCTCGGCCGCTCTCCAGAGCTCCTCCCTCTGTGAGTTTTCCCCTCCGACTTGGGGGCGTAGACTATCTTGAAAGTTCTACCGGGTTCAGAGATCTTGTGTTTTTATGTTTGTTTTTACAAATTTGTTTGTTTTTGTTCTTAATGTTCATTTGAATGTGCCGCAGTTTATTATTATTTATTATAATATAACTTTGTTTCCATGTGACATAGGAACACCAAATAAAGCTCAGCACAAACCAGTGGAACTTGCAAATAAGCAGCCTTTTTGACATATGACGACAAATTAACATTTGTTGCACTTCTTGCATGCATTCATAATGCTCATATTCTAGAGGTTGAGCTCTAAATTCTCACAGTAATCCCAAATGAATGCATTTGTGGGCGGAGCATAGATTAGTCAATTAGGGAGGGGGCGACAGTTGGTATTGCAGGTGTTCATCCACATAAAGAAGGTACGTATGATCGGTCCAAGGGGGGTTGTAGATTGTAAATAAGAGCGGTCTGAGGACTGAGCCTTGTGGAACCCCTTGAGTGACAGCGGAGGTGGAGGAACTGTAACCAGAGAGAGTGATGAACAAGTTTCAGTCAGTTAACCAGTTCAGGACAGAGAACCAACCACCTCCAGATGTCCTTCACAAGGACGGTTTCTGGGCTGTGGAGCCAAACTGGAAAAATGAAAAGAGATTACTGATTTCTAGTCAATTAGGCAAGGGGACAAATTGACCAGGAAACAGGTTTAATTACAGGTATGTATCAGATATCACTGTTACACTGTTTCAATATTTAACATTACTGATATACCAGGGAGAGAAGTAGCCAATAGTTCACTATAATTATGACTATAAGTGTGGACAATGTTTGTCAAAGATTCTTTTCAAATTTCATTTGCTTAGTTTTCTCCGATCCACATGAAACTTGGTGGGCTTGTAGCCCAATATATCCAATACTGAGTAAGAGACTTGTGTCCATAGGTGGACCTGTCCCTTTTGTGCTGGCGCTCCCTGAAGTGGAGTAGCCACCAAGCAGTTTTTAGGCCAGAGACAGCAACTTTTTTGCCAACTTATTTGTCCCATTACAACTCATTTGTGAAATAGTGCCACCTAGTGAATAATGTCAGTGCAAAAATCTACCGCCTCACTCGCCAACATCTTGCAACGTACATGCTCAGACTTCACAGAATTTGAAACGCTGCATTACAACCACACTCCTTGGACGGCCTGCAAATTTCATGAAAGAGTAAGAGAACCAGTTTTATTGTGGGTAGATTTGGAGCCAATAAGAAAAAGAAGGAATTAAGATAATGAAAAGCAGGTTTGAAATGACGTATGAGCTGTCCAAGGGGGAATTTGTAGATTATAAATAAGAGCGGTTTGTGGAACCCCCTGAGTGACAGCGGAGGTGGAGGAACTATAACCAGAAAAAGTGATTAACTAATTTCAGTCAGTTAACCAGTTCAGGACAGAGAACCAACCACCTCCAGATGACCTTCACAGTCTCTGGGCTGTGGAGCAAGAAAAAGGTTAAAAGAAATTATTGACCTCTGAGTATTAATATCGAAGGTGGTTTTTGCAGGCCTGGTGTTCTGATTTTCACTCCTATAGAATCCTGATGAGAGGTCAGTCATTCTGTTTTACTAATAGAACATGAGAGTGGCTGTAATTTGGTCACACCATATAGAGGCAAGTATATCATAACTGTTTAACTCACTTCTCTTCATGCCCTATTGCTTTAATACAACTTCTGCAAAATGAGGAAAAAGTAAAGCAAAGAAGCCTTGAACATCTTTAATATTCCTCCACCAAAAAAGCAGAGCCTGTCGTGATCAGTTTTGCTTATTTGCCCTGACTGTGGTGTTGTGCATACATGACCTGGAAAAATATCAATATTGTGATTTTACTGGTACATATTGAGATTGTGATGCCCTGCAATATATTAAGTGCTCCATATCATCATTTTTCTGCAATTAAAAAGGCTTCAAAATGTATGTTCACTCCACACCCATCCATTCAGTCTATATGGACACTAAGCCCATTTTTCTTTTTTTGTGTTGTTTCAAATACAGGGCAACCAATCATTAATAACATCATGTACAATTATCGGTCTTAAATGTACAGTAACAAAATCAGCCTGTTTAATTCTAAGGCATGAAATGTCCTGATACAATGAATAGATGAAACATAAATGAAAATGAAAAAATGAAACTGGAAAATGTGGAGTATCTGCCCTTAAAAATACCTGTTGGGGGGTTTATGCTCGTGGCCATGACAGACAGATTTAAACGATACATAGAAAAAGTTGAGTTGACTCTCATTCTCAGACTAAAGCACTTTAATCCTTAGAACCCTGAATTACAGCCTTCGGTATTGCAGAGTCTGATATCACGACAATTAACATACGATATATTATGCAGCTCTAATCCAGCTGGTTTTCTTCTTGTTTGCTGAACTGAGTTCTGTTCAGCGCCTGACGGGTCCGACTATCAGAGGTAACTATTATCTAAAAAGGCTTAGTCCTGAGAGATGTGATATAACAGTAGGAAGTTCGTGGTGAGGCTGCTGATTCCTGACTTGGGGTGATCAGTCTGAAAACCAGTTCTTCATTCAGGCCAATAAGCCTCTTGTCAAAATGGTGCTTTAAAAGGAATAGAAAGAAAAGAAAGAAGTGATGATTTGAGCATCAGGAGTTGTAAAAGGAGAAAAGAACACGGAGAACTCATCCTTGAGTGTCTGCGCTTGAAGTGTGTAAAAGTGATGGAGAACAAGGAGGAGACCATTTGGAGTCATTTGGAGTTTATTAAAATGACAGCGACAGTTTTATATTTGAAAAACAGCAGTGACAGTCCATCAGGCAAGAGAGGCTGAGCGTCCTCAAAAATCAGATGCTGTGCTGTTTATTTAATCAGTCCCTAACACTTAAATTCAAATTACATACAGCACTGTGCAAAAGTCTTGATCCTCCCCCCATTTCTTTATATTTTGCTTTGTATCTCCTTTTTGGTGCAAAAATGCTATTTTGTGTCAGACTGTCTGATCTTAGTCAAACTGAGGACAATAAATGAAAAGAAATGGGAACAAATGTTTTACTGTGACAGGCTGCAAAGTGTCTAAAGATACAAGGAGCCTAGATAAAGGAATTCCAACCACTCAGCATTCAACACCACCAGTATACTGATCACCGCCTGATCATCTGCTCCTGTTTCTTCACTGGTTCAGGACTTCAGTTAGATGCTCTTTGTTCTGCTTGAATGATTCATACGCAGGTCACTGCGTGTCTTAACAAACAAAAACATTCCTCTGAAACTGGTCAGGTTCAGGGACTGGACTGAAAATGGGAGTCTTTGAAAGTTCTTCAGGAAGGAGAACTGTTCCTCAAGACCACATTAAAATACAAGGAAGTCTGTATCCGTGGAAACAAAATATGCCTTCTGACTTTTGCAGAGCATTGCAGATACTGACCAATCAGAATCAACGTGCAAATGAGCCCTTGAAACCAGACATGCCACCATGAACACCTTCAATAACTAATCCTGTTTGAGATATGAACACACTTCACAATCCATGTTAAACTGCCATACAGGAGCAGTATTTTACATTCATCCAGTTTTAGTCTTTTATAGAGCTGCACAATATATCGTATGCTAATCGATATTGCAATATCAGTCTCTGCAGTACTGATATCACAGAGGGCAGCAATATGCAAATGAGCCCCTAACCAATCACAGCTGTAGGTGAGTTACTGGGTGTTCTGATGAATCGAGGTCTTTATGGAATCCAACAAAAGTCTCATTGTTAAGCATTAAAGGTGTTGAAGAATCAGTGTGTGAATGGGCGGGGTTAAACAGCTGCAGCCAGATTAAGGAGAAATATTTAAATATGTTGGTCTTGTGACATCATAAAAACTCGTTTGAAAATGTTTTTGTGTGTTATTCTCCATGTATGGACTGTATGGATGGGGGGAGTAAATGTACCATTTTAAACAACAATAACAGACTTTAACTCTTTATAATTTCAGAAAAGTGATGCTAAGGGCCCTTTAATGTCATGAATCAGATCTCAACCGCAGTGTGTCGCAGTACTGATGTGTTGCCCAAATCATGCAGCTCTTGCGAGCCAGAATTCTGATCATCAGCAGGTTTGGTTTCAGGTGTGGTCGGTGAATGTATAGTGTAATATTGTGATTACTCTCCATCCCTCAAAACAAGTCTTGTTTTCTTCTCACCCTTCAACACACTCCCTCTGAAACCCGCTCCTAAAGCGTCTCCTCTCTGACCTCTCCGCACCTGCCCGCACTTCACCGACCCGCACCTGGAGCCTGGACGGGCTCTGACTCCAGATGGTTCTGATCAGCTCCGCAAATGTTAAGCAGCCGTTGTCCCGGTGATAATGTGCTCCATGGATACACAGGGTTTCCAGGGAATGTCAGGACATGAATAAACATGAGTGTCAAGCAAAACACACATTGTTGCAGGATACACTCCCTGGCCATTTTAACGGAAACCCCCTGTAGCTCCTCCTTGCTGGTGTTTCTCCACTAGACCTTCATCAGAATCAGAGACGATTTTGGGTGGTGGAACCTCTCAGCCCAGCTGTGTCTGAAAAACTCGTACCAGCGCACATGCACACACACACACACACACACACACACACACATACACAGTGTCAAGACAAGTCAAATAGGTTTTTATTGTCATTTCAACCATACACACACAGTACACAGTGAATCCAAACAAATGTGCCTCCAGGAACACGGAGCAACATCAGAACAGAACAGAAACACCACAGGACAATAAGTGTGCAAGAATGTGCCATTCACAGTCTTTTATTGCATTTGCATCTAAAATTGTTTATTGATAACATATTCAGCAGTAGCAATAGGTAAATGCCACCGCGTGTGGTCCTTGAATTTGAGGATATTGGTCATGGAAAGCGTAAGGTCGCTGAATTTGATGTTAACCAAGGTGTGAGAACCCTGTGAGTGTCCTGCACGGTGCTCCGTTTGTCAGTTGGTGTGTCATCTGTTGGACCGCAGCCCGGGTTTAGTGTGCTTTAGTTCCTGATGGAATGTATAGAAGTATGAATATAAACTCTGAGTGTGTGTGTGTGTGTGTGTGCGTGTGTGTGTGTGTGTGTCTGTGTGAGTGTGGAGTGTGAGGGTGATTTTAGTGTGGTTTAGTTCCTGATGGACTGTGAGTGTGTGTGTGTGTGTGTGTGTATAACAGTATAAATATAAACTCTGAGTGTAAAGGTGTCAGTGTATCGACTGTAATCCTGAATCTCCATTAACCTGCAGTGTTCATCAGTTAGAAGTGTTAGAATCTTCAGTGCTGAACCTTCAGATCACACCACTGTGGCACTAAACTTTAATGGAAAGTAGTCAGGTGGTGCAACCATGTGACACTACGCACTAAAGGGTTAAGAGCTGTGGAATTGCAGATAAGCTTTAGAGAACTTCTACACAACTGGTCTAATGTTAGCGTTTGTGGCGGAGTCGTTGTTGTTTGCAGCCTGCCCGGTGTGCATCAGCCACAACAGCCCAGTCCAGCTCACTAGTGGAGCGTTTCACTCTGAAGCCCAAACCAACATCTCTGCAGTTTCTCAAAGGCAAAATTGGATTTTTACCAACATTATGTAAAACTTGTCCTATGTAGCAACAGTTGCTACAAAAGAATTTGTGAGCCTGGATATGTCAGCTGTACCTCGACACAGTGCACCTGAAAAGTAATAAAGGGGCCAATAAAGGGACCAATTAGTGGAAGTACAAGAAAGGCGTTTCCAGTAAAGTGGACAGTTAGTAGAAGTACATGGTAGGTGTTTCCCATAAAGTGGCCAGTCAGTGGAGGGTTATTGTAGGTGTTTCTAATATAGTGGCCATATGGGGTTCAGTCTGTATTGGTACGATTCCAGAGTTAGCAGAACAAGTTGATTTTTCTCTGCTCTCACGTTCAAATGTGTGTTTTTAGACACCAGGGCTCACCTCTGCTAAATGGGTTACCTGACTGGCCATGTGTTATCAAGCAAGGAATCAAATAATCGGCTTCGTTTGGAGAGGCCTGGTCAGAGAGTGCAGCATTTTTTTCACTTATTCACTTAGAACATTTATGTACTTGGAGTGCAACCCTAATTTCCCCCTGGCTCCCACTGCATGGCCTCATGGAAAGGCCAGTGGGCGCCAGCACAGGCAGATGCTGCAGAGAATCCACATCTGCAGGTCCAGCAATGTCCATCAGCTCCAGCAATCAAACCCAAACTCACCCAAACTCACAGCTGTGAGCTCCACCCCGAGGTTTTCGCTTTCTCTTTTGGCAAGGGACTGTATGTCTAGGAAAATCACTTAAGAGTTGTGTGTGTGTATGAGAGAGAGAAAAGTGAGTTTTAGCTCTGAGGTCTGATTGTAGGACTTGGACCTGCGTTGGGGTTTGTTTCTCTTATTTTCTCTGAAAGGCCAGAGCGTTCATTGCTTAAGGGAGAATTTCTTTAAACTGATGGTTTGGCCAAAAGCTAATTTAGCCCCCACCCCTCCCCGAAAGTAGTTAATCAAATGTTTCCAATAAAGTGGCCAGTGAGTGGAAGTCCATGGTAGATGTTTCCAATAAAGTGACCAGTTTCTCCACATTTATATGGTTTCCATCACCAAAAACAGTCCTCGTTTGTTCCTACAGGCCATTTTCCAGCCCCTTGTTATTATGTATAATTAAACCGGCGGATTTTGTTACCCTGCCTTTAAGACTTAATATTTGCAAATTAGCTCTGTTCTGACTGGCTGCCCTCATCCAAAAAATGTCAGAAACACTCGCTGTCAGTCTACAGCAAATATGCACTTGCACTGGGATTTGTGACATCACAAATATAATTACTTCAAAAGTAGACCAGAGATGGACCAAATGGGCTGAGCAGTAAAAGGAGCAATTTGATACTTTAATATACTGCATTAAACTCTTTTACTCAAAACAGTGAAGAAGATTCCATAAAATGGACCCTTTAAAAGAAAGTGGAATTTTGATGGAACAATCGACCCTCATTTCCACCGCTCCTTTTCAGGAAAATGATTCGCATAAACCATGTTCACTAGATCATCGTGTTCCCTGCAGCCATCTCGCCCCCTAGAGTCATCCCGTTACCTGCAGTCATCCCGTCGCCTACATTTGTCCCATTCCCTCCCACCCCCTGCAGTCGTCCCACTCCTGTAGTCGTCCCACCCTGTGCAGTCGTCCCATCCGCATGCTGTGTTTCTGCAGCGTTGCTGTAGGAGGCTGTGGGAGCGGCTGTGTTGGAAAAGTAGCAGCGATTCTGTGAGGTCACTTATTTGTTGCCGTTGGCCTCACAGTGAAAAGGAACCGTGTGACTGACCTCTGCGGTCTCCGCTGGCCTCCTGCCAGCCACCATCCTCCGCTTTACCAGAAAGGCCTGGCTGAACACGCCGTGTCAAATTAATGTGCAGACTCTGTATGTTTCACAACGCAGTGCAAAAGTTTCAGCTCGCCCTCTAAGCCACACCTTTGTTCAAACCAAATTTATAGCGTTCCCACCCACCCTCAAAGATTACACCTTTCTGATGTCCCGGTTTCCAAATATAACTGGCCAGCCCCCTTTTTCAGGCCCGCCCCCTTTTTCAGTTATCAACAATATGGAGAAATGTGTACATTACAGGGGCACAAACCCTTCGCCTCTTTGGATCTACATGATTTACACGAATTACATATATCTAAACAGCACTTTTTGTCCCTGTAATATACATTTTTCTCCATATTGTTAATGTGTATTTGTTGATATATATAGTATTTATATCATGCAATTCTGTACGTAGCATAGTATATTCATATTGAGCGTTTTCTTTCTACAGATTTTTATTTAGATTTAATTTAGACTTTATATTATATTGTTATTGTCTCTGTGTCTCTGTATGTTGTGGCAGCCATTACATAAGCAATTTCCTCCAGGATCAGTGAAGTTTTCTGATTCTGATTCTAACCGGAATAAAAACGTCAGGGCATTCACGATGCCACCTTTGTTCAAATCAAATTTACAGCAACCAAATCCAGCCCTGAGGATTCCATTTGAGTTGTTGTGGTTCTTTTTTGCCCTCACATTCAAAGTAATGACCAGATTTCACAGTGAAAATTATAATTATGTAATAGATTTTTATACATTTGAACTGTTAATTCATAGTCCATATTAAATAACACATATCATTGTTCTGAAAAACAAATAATAGTAATAATAATGACAAATCACTTTGTTCAGACAAACCGCACTCTGTGTTCAGACAAACCACACACTGTCTTCAGACAAACCACACACTGTGTTTAGACAAACCGCACACTGTCTTCAGACAAACCACACACTGTGTTTAGACAAACCGCACACTGTCTTCAGACAAACCACACACTGTGTTTAGACAAACCGCACACTGTGTTTAGACAAACCGCACACTGTGTTCAGACAAACCACACACTGTTTTCAGACAAACCACACACTGTGTTTAGACAAACCGCACACTGTGTTTAGACAAACCGCACACTGTGTTTAGACAAACCGCACACTGTGTTTAGACAAACCACACACTGTCTTCAGACAAACCACACACTGTGTTTAGACAAGCCACACACTGTGTTCAGACAAACCACACACTGTGTTCAGACAAACCACACACTGTTTTCAGACAAACCGCACACTGTGTTCAGACAAACCACACACTGTGTTCAGACAAACCGCACACTATCCTCAGACAAACTGCACTGTTTAGACAAACTGCACACTGTGTACAGACAAACTGCACACTGTCTTCAGACAAACTGCACACTGTGTTCAGACAAACCACACACTGTTTTCAGACAAACTGCACACTGTCTTCAGACAAACCGCACACTGTGTTCAGACAAATCGCACACTGTCTTCAAATGAACCGCACAGTGTGTTCAAAGAAATCTCTCAGTGTTGGGACAAACCGCACACTGTGTTCAGATATATACACTAATACAATTATGCATTTTTTAATTACTATTTTTGAACGGCTGTGTGCTTCCCTGTTGTAACATAAATTAGTATTTTATTCATATATGTTTTTAGGATTGTTAGATATTGGTGGGGACATTGTGAGCACATCTGAATGTTGACATGTCCCCAACAATATATATTATAATTATGGTCTTGTTCTGGCCAAAATGTCGCGGGACACCCGTCTGCATTCCTAACTTTTTAAAGTGTCTTGTTTTTAACAGCCAGTGCTAAAGTAGTATAAACCTGTGTAAAACCTGCACACACACCATTTTTAGCACCTTTTTATAAGTCAAGATTGGTAAACATGTTCTGAACAGTCTACAAGCACAGCTCGCGTGTTTTCCCACTCGGTTGTCTGGATACGGTGTCCCGAGTGGATGTTTGTGGCCCGCCAGGGGGTCTTTGGCGCACAAAACAAACTGAAGCCCTGCACTGCAAACACTGAGCAGCAGGGTTGGTCACAGCTGACCACACCAAGAAGAATCCAACAAAAACACCCATCATATCATACAGCACCACTCTCCCAAATCAGTAATACCATTTTAACAGCCCTGTCATTCGCTGTGACTGCAAAGTGACCCTTCTCTGCTTTTAAGGCAGTAGTTTAGCATTAAAAAAACATTAAATTTACTTTCCCTCTAACCTGTACTGCTGTGGAGCGTCAAGACTAATGTAGCTAGCAAGCTATCCCAGCTAACATGTGTCAGGTTAGCATTGTGCTAACTGTATGCCTCATGTTTACTCCCGAGAAAGATTTTACTGCTCACAACAGTCTTTTCTTTGTCTGATCGGAAATAAATCATCATCTTATCTGGAGATTATTGAGTCTGACTTGTTTCTTCTAAACCCCCCTTCAGGAGAAATAAGGAGCAAAAGAAAAAACTTAGGACAGAAGTTCTTCTGCTGTTCTCATCGGTTCTCAGTTTCTTCTCTTTAAAAGGCTTATGGATCAAAACTGTCTGACTTTGGGAGTCGAGACTTGAATTTGATCACTGAGACAAATTCCAGATGTTGTTCAGACTTATTTATAAGAAACCAAGTTTTCTTATGCATCTTCTGGTTGATTTGAAGATCTGATGATCTGAGCTGAATAAAAATCAGAGCAGTGAGAGAAAATCTTCATTTAAGACCTGAGGGCTGAGATTAGAGGAAGCACTTTCTTCAGAGCAGAATTTAAGAAGTGGGAGAAAATGTTCAGAATCTAATACTGATGTTCAGTTATGTTTAGGATAAACATGCTGGGTGGAGAAGATCTTATTCTGAATGTTCATTTAATCTGGGCCAGGTTAGCATAGTGCTTTGACCTTTGTGCAGGTGCTGAGCTGTTGCGGTTTGTAGACATTGCCGGCTTGGTCCTTTTTTTGTAGGTAACAACTTGTTAAACAGTTTTATTTGCCTTAATCTGACAGTTTATAAAACTGTTAGACTGCTTGTTAGCTGCATTGTAGCTCCAGTGCAAAACCACAAGGCTAATATAAGCAGCAGAGCTGCCAGATCACATTAGTGGACAGAGTTTACATCAGGATTAAGTCAAATCCCCAGCCCTGACCACACACACACACACGCACACACACACACACACACACACACACACACACACACACACACACAAACAGTACTGTATCTATTTCTAACATGCGACATTCCTTTCCCGCCAAAAAATTCTCACTCATATATAAGACATTTATGGTCATCTTTGATGGCTGGGCCTTATGAGTGGGAGAGGAGCTTCACTCAGACATTTCACAAGAGGTTCTGATGTAAACGCCACAGAAACAAGCAAACATGAAGAGCATTGCAGGTCTGAAGCTGAACGACTGAGTTTTTTTGGGAGACGTTATTAAAACCACAATGCTAGGGTTACCAAGCACAAATAGATATCTTACACTTCTGTAACTGGTGGATATTGCCTCTGATTCAGGTACTTTTTCTAAAACATAGGGTGCCTGGCAATTCTTGAGCCACCCCTGATTTCTTCATAGTTTGCTTCCAGAGATCCAGACTTTCTTGTATGTTAATGTGATCTTGAAGAACAGATCTCCAGGCTTCCTGAAGGACTTTCAAAGACTCTCATTTTCAGTCCAGTCCCTGAACCTGACCAGTTTTAGAGGAAGAACAAAGACCATCTAACTGAAGTCCTGAACCAGTGAAGAAACAGGTGCAGATGATTCCAGATGATCAGGCGGTGATCAGTATACTGGCGGTGCTGAATGCTGAGTGGTTGGAACTCCATTATCTAGGCTCCTGGTATCTTTGTAGCCTGTCACAGTAAAACATTTGTTCCCATTTCTTTCATTTAATCTCCTCAGTATTGTCAGGGCTGAGGACTGTTATGTTATATATTAACCCTAACCCTTGTCTAAGCTTGTATTGGGGTTTTGTGTGCTTTTATTTTGAAATGTCATTAGATAATTAGGTTCCACTGTGTTTAGTTTAAGTTAAATGATGGGGTTATGTCATTGGGTGTTGGGAGGTGGGTTTTGTGATTTAAAGGGTTTGTGTTTCTGTTTCCTTTGTTAGTCAACCCATCTCTTACCAATCTCTTTGTTTGTGGTATCCAGCTCTTATCATTAGTTGTTCCTGTCTCGTTTGTTTAAAGAATCTACAGTCTTAAGTCTGGCTCTCAAGCCAGTTTTTGTTTTGAATTTTGTCTAAGAATAAATATGGATCACTGAATACAATTGGTGCGTGTGTGCCTGCCAGAACTGCATGGAAACAGGCAAGACCTATGACAGATTGACCGACCAACCAAACAGAGGCGCTACAGGCGTGGGATGGGAGAGTGCAGAGCTCTCCCCAGTGGAAGAAGAACTGATCCCGAGAGAGCTCTCCACACTCTCCCAGTAGGTGAGAGCTTGGGACATGGCTGTTGGCTACAGCACCTGGTGGCCGGCATCTCCGCCAGCAAGGAGGAAGCAGGTAATGAGGCCTGTAACTGCCTGTGAGAAGCCTGTAAAGGCTAGTGAGGGGCTCCCGGTAGGGGGCTCCGCCCCCGAGGACAGTGAGGGGCTCCCAGGAAAGGGCTCCGCCCCCAAGGACAGTGAGGGGCTCCCAGGAAAGGGCTCCGCCCCCGAGGACAGTGAGGGGCTCACAATAGGGGCTCCGAGAGTGTGAACGAGGACTCTCAAAGGGGAGAGTCCCATGGGACCCACCCGGGCTCCGCACAGCCAGGACACGGCTAGAGGCCACCTGGGCTCCGCACGGCCAGGACACGGCTAGAGGCCACCCTTGTCTAAGGTTGTATTGGGGTTTTGTGTGCTTTTATTTTGAAATGTCATTAGATAATTAGGTTCCGCTGTGTTTATGTAGCCCGCTACAGGATAGAGTAAGGTAGGTTAGAGTAAAATGGAGAGAATGGGTCAATAGCTAGATTCGTAGGAGGGATAAAGTGAGTTGCGTGAAGAAGAATGACTGGAGCCACAGGTGAAGTTGCTTTGAAGTGTATTGAACTGTGTAGAGATTTTTAAACAACTCTTCATAACAGGAATGAAAACATTAAATAAAATACAACAACAGCAATAATAATACCCCAAAATCCTATCTGAGCTCAGATGTGTCAGTCTTGCTGATTTAATGGTCAGTGTTCAGTCAAGTCAAATCCAGAGATTTCGAACCAAGACTCGGTCTCCCACACCTAGTGTGGATTCACGGATGATTTTGTCAAACCGTTTCTTGTTTT
>JBBPCX010118456.1:4806-20330 GCA_037974365.1 Hydrocynus forskahlii
CGTATGGAACACGACTGCGTATGGAATGCCACTGCGTATGGAACACGACTGCGTATGGAACACGACTGCGTATGGAATGCCACTGCGTATGGAACACGACTGCGTATGGAACAGCTCCGGAGTTTGGAAAGTTGGTGAATGTGTCCCTGACTGAACGCATGGATAATGATGATGATGGCTTGGTGGAAAGGTCCACAGTGGATCTTTTCTCTCGTTTGTTCAGGTCTCTTGAAATGTGTTAGGCAGGGAGGAGCAGCTGTGTTTGTGCTAGCCTGTTGAAACCCTTCAAATGGTAAAATTTGGCCAAACGTTTGGAATGTTAGATACCCTAGTCTGAAACTAATTATTACATTTTTAATGTGGAGCATGTTAAACAAAATCCCATTTTAGGACTCTAGGGCAATCCTGTGTTGTGTTCGATCGGGGAGGCAAGTAGGGTCACTCTTGAGAGCTTAAATTTATTCAATTTATGAGCCTTTCAACACCTATAGATGAATACAGATCCCTATAACTCCATCATCACTCAAAACATATATCATTTTAACACTGAAGTATTAATGATATTATGATATTGTCATGGATCCCCTTGTCTCCCGAATGAGGGCAGGCATGAATGCAGACTTCCATATCAATAACTTTTATTTAATCAACCCCCCTAAAAATTCTTGGGGAGCACCCCCCCTCCAAGGGTGCCTCTCCAGGGCAGTGGTGGAGTGCTCGGTGGCTCAGCCGGCCTCTTGTTGAGAGCAGGTGTGGAGGTTGCAGCCTCTAAAACAGGCCCCACGATAGCCTTAGCACTATCAACTCAGCCCTGTGCAGCTACTGCATGGCTAACTGGGTGCACGGCTAACTATGGCTGTAGCTAGCTGGAGCCTTGGTCTAACTGTAGGGGTGAGCCTCTGCTGCTTGGCTACCGGGGTGAGCCTCTGCGCTGCTACCGGGAATAGCCACCGTGGCGCCACTATCTCTCACGGATTCCCTTGTCTCCAGAACACAAACACTTAACTCTAACTATACACAGCTGTAACTAATTCAATACAAGAAAACCCACCACCCACTTCATAATAGAAGTTCCTTACACACAAAACTCTAGCGGCCACATACCGGGACATGACAGATATCTGCCATACCTAGGTGGTTAACTTGCCTCAAGGTTTGATCAGCAGATCCATAAAAACACACTAAAAACATTGTGGGTGTGTAAAAATACTTCTTCCATGGCACATTCAAACATCTAACTGATGTCCAAAAGCTTTTGTTCAATTGGTGAAGACAGATTACTACTGGAATTCAGGTGTTCTAGCTAATGCAGTGTGTGTTTTTGAAGTGAACCTAGAAGTAACACATAACAAACATCTAACTTAAGGCCTGAAGCAATAAAGAAACAGGTGTACTAGATGATTCTAGATGATCAGGCAGTGATCAGTATACTGGTGGTGCTGAATGCTGAGTGGGTGAAACACCTTCATCTAGGCACCTTGTATCTTTAGGGACTTTGCAGTAAAACAGTTGTTCACATTTTCTTTTAATTCTACTCAATATACCAAAGATAAGACAATTCAACAGGTGGAAAATAGTATTTTTGCACCAACAAGGTGATTAAAAGTAAAATGTAAAGCAATCAGGGCTCAAAGCTTTTGCACAATACTGTTCATGTGCCAGAAACACCACGGATAAAGAGAGGATGGGAAACAGTCATGTAAACATTTTTTTGTTGCATAAGAAATGTAAAGAATGTAAGATATGGGTCATTTAAGGAACTTAAGTTCCTTGGGTGAATACATGTTGCATGTGCTTTTGCAAGGTGAAGAACATGTCTGTAAACATCTGCACCAGCCCGTGGACCAACAACAGCTGCACTTTATCTTCCTCCATCGTTGGCCAGGAGGAAATTTGCTGTGAAGCTTGGAGATGGAAGTGTAGGGTGAGTTTTTAGCACTGCAGGCAGGAAGTACAGCAGCTTTGAGCAACAATAGCTGTTTGGTCTACGGCCACAGTGTTTGGTACCCAAACCCCACCAAAAATGAAACAGGCCCCCAAACAAAATGCCTACTGCTTATAGACAGTGAAGAAAAAATGCAGTTGATTGGACTGTATGTTTTGACTTCATTGAAATACTGAATCCGTGGGACCAGTTAAAACAAACTTCTACTGAGTGGCCACTTTATTAGAAATACTTTTGCGATTCCATGGCCACTTCTTTATGAACACTCACCTTGTGAGTGTTTTTTATTTTTAATCTAAAGAGACTAATAGTCTAGCAAACAAATGCTCATACTTGAATATTGCAAGTTACTGAGAAAGAAAACATTTATTTTATTAAAAACATTTGAAAAGAACTTATGCCGGACAATTGGTGTTTCCATTTGTATTTTTTTTTTTTTTTTAACTTGTCTGTCATGGCGGGTATGGGGAAGGACACTCTAGCAGGAAACAGTGTTAGTATGATAAATGGATTTTAATCACAAAGTTCAATATTCAAACAACCATGTCGGCTTACACACACACAACTGAACTGAGATCAGAAGAGGTACACATATTACACCGGAACTGAGATCAGAAGAGGTACACAAATTACACCAGAGGTACCTTCACTCTGGAGGGCACAAACAAAACAGATAACTCAAGTGCAAAGTTCTGGAGGCCCTTCACTCCAAATGAAACCTTCTCAATACACTGGTAGCGGACTCTGCTGCAGAGTCGACTCTTCTGCAGCTTTGATCAAGCCCTCTGCTTTCAGGGGCCAGTACAAATACTCCATGCTCTGTGGAGCTCTCTCTCTCTCACTCTCTCACTCTCTCTCTCTCTCTCTCTCTCTCTCTCTCTCTACGAAGGGGCTCTTGCATTCACGCCTGCAGAAGCACATAAGGAGAGACACACAGGAGAAGCACACAGTCAATAATACCAAGCATAAGACGTTGCGAACGGTTCCAGCTGAATGTGGCTTGGGTGGTTGCTGGAGCTCTCCACTGCCACTGGAGAGATCGCTGGATGAAACAGGGAAAGAGCTAGCATGTGCTTCTTCCTTCTCCCCTTCTAGAAGAATGTGAAACATGAACCAAGAGTAATACTAATTTCTAAAGGACTCAAAACCCGACCCAGAGCCGCAGTATGGATTTGGGTGACCACACCACGGTTCTGTGGATCGGCTGGCCTTTTGAACACACACACTCACGCAGCCAGCCAATCACATGACACGGACAATAACCCAAGCACTTTACTGAAACACAGAGCAGGTGGACATGTTGTTAGGTCCCCAGCAACCCAGCTAAAGAGCTAATGAAGCTCCTCACTCTCACCTGGGTTGCCTAGGCACCCAACGACCACACACACAACAACTCATGACCTCACACATCCATGCCCAGAGCTGTGACTCCGTTGCGGACGTGACTGAGACGGACCAGATGTGACATTGTCCCCATCTTCAGGTCTGTTGTGGGTCTTCAGGGGACGTTATTAGAACAGGAAAGAAAAAGGACATATGAGTCTGTCCAGGTCTTAATTCTGTCTCTCTGGGTGGATGTGTAGCTATGCTAAGAGCACTGCTGTGACTAATAAGAAACATCAAACACACAAGGCCCGAACAAAGGTTTTTCTGTGCTGGGCCATGCTGGGGTCTCCCCATGATTACTAACAGATTAGTCCCCCAGTTCGAGCTGTTTGCGTCCATATGTCTCTGCAGATCATGTGGCCAATTTTAAGCCAAAAAAAAGTCCAATCACAGCCCAGAAGGCTCAGAACAGAACAGAACCAATCACAGATCAGAAGAGTCAGAACCAGAGAAAGCCCAGAAGGGTCAGAAGCAGTAACAGCCCTGAAGGGTTAGAGCAGAACCAATCACAGCCCAGAAAGGTCAGAACCAATCATAGCCCAGAAGTGTCAGCCTTGTAGCTAATCTCTTGCTTACTATGTGGAGGTGTTCAGTAATCCCTTAGGTGGTTTCTGACACTGTATGACTCACTGCTGTCTATAAACATGGACTGAAGGGGTTTAGCCTGACTAAACACAGCAGCAGCAGTTGTGTAAAGAACATTACAGTGTAACTGCAATCTTACAACAGTTAAGACACAAATATTATCGTTACAGCATGAGTGTGACAGTGATGTAGCATGAATGTTACATGAACTGTAATTAAGGTTTTACAAAAGCAATACAATAAAAACAAAAACAGTACACAGTACTCTCTCTCTTCCTCTCTCTCTCTCTTCCTCTCTCTCTCTCTTTCTCTCTCTCTCTCTCTCTCTCTTTCTCCTCCTCCGCTGTCTCAGGAGTGTTAATGTTTTACTTTTAGAGATGCATGTGTGTGTGTGTGCGTGTGTGTGTGTGTGTGTGTGTGTGTGTGTGTTTGTATTTTGGCCTAAGGGCCAAAGCCACAGAAAGTAAGGAAATGACTTCACACACATACAGACACAAACACACACACACACACACAAACACATACCTACACTTTTGTAGGGTGGACTGGGGCACAGAGGGAGATGTAATGTGTGCCCATGTGTGTGTGTGTGTGTGTGTGTGTGTGTGTGTGTGTGTGTGTGTGTATACTGTATTTATTTTAGAGCGCCTAGGAGAGTTAAATATGGAATGTTTCAGTGACATAAACGGTTTCCTGTTTTGATGACTCCCACCCCATTACCAATCCACACACACACACACACACACACACACACACACACACACACACACACACACACACCCTTTCTCTCTCTCTCTCTCTCCACCCTTTGGAGCTACACTGTGAAAAGCAGGTTTTCTTGCTCTCGTCCTTTTTCTTCTTCTTTCGCCAAGTCAAATAAAGTACGACTCCAGTCTGATGGGTTTTCCCCACAAATGTCCATGAAGAAACAAGAGCACAAATTATACTTTATTTGTGCATCGCAGTTTCACAAAAAACACATGCAAAAGATGATTTGGTCCACTTTGGGCTGGAGAATAAGTAAGCTAATGTCCATAGCATGTCTATAGAAAACTACACATTGTAGTTTAGCTAAACATGAATGTAGGTCTGTGGTCACCAATGCTGCTCCTGAAGAACTACATAATATTGTATGCCATATTACCCTGTAAGTTGTATGGTTATGGTTGCTCCAGCTGACACTTTAGACATTGTTCCGTTAGAGTTTTGAGCTTTTAGTCCAAAAACTAAACCCATTCATGATGAGGGGATGCATGCAGGGCGTCGTGAAGCCAAACAGTCCCAAAATAAAACTGATTTAGTTCAGATTCGCTATTTTACCATTATCAGCATCCATGTAAACACTCTGAGACGCATCAAGCTTCACTTGGCGTCGATAGTGAATAAAAGGCTGTATTTGTGTTGGAGATGTCTGGTTCCACATGTCTGGATCTACTGTAAGGAAATCAGAGTCTCTACAATGAACCGTTTCACAACAATAGTCTGTATACATCTCAAATTTGGAAAATCATTACTCTATTAACGCTGCAGAGCTGTTAACTTTTTTAAATTAAAAGAGCAAATAATGTCTTTTTGGGGTAGAAAACTGATAACAATCAGTTAAAAATAAATTTCCGGTATGAGTTAAACCCTTATGTGCAAAAACGCACTTCAGAGAGAATGGCAGCGGAGCAGAGGCAGGCGTGTGTGAGTATGTGTAGGTGTGAGAGCGAGGTGTAATAGGTATGTTATGAGGGTCTTTTACAGACTTTGTGGTTTTCCGGCTCAGTGCAGGTGTTTTAGAGCCAAATTCATCTCCCCTCACACACTTCACCGCAAGATAAAGAGATTACCCCTCCAAACCTAGTGTGTGTGTGTGTGTGTGTGTGTGTCTGAGTGTGTGAGCAGGTGTCAGAGTTAGAGCTCCTTTCCTCAGAAGAAAATGTTATTTTACCAACACAGCTCTGTTCATTACATCTAAAATACATTTCTGCTGTGTTTCTGGATATTAAAGTGAAATTTTTCCAGTTTCCCTTAAACAGGCTCACTTATGTGGTTTCTGACCCTGTGTGACTCACTGTTATCTATTCGCACGAAATATAAATGTCATTACAGAGAGGGAAATCCCACCAATTGTTCTAATTTTCTTTAAAATACAGATGTAAACTGAGTCATACAGAGTGTGTTTGGTGTGAACACTTCATTGACTCAAATTTCTTTAAAGTGGTGGTCGACGCCCAGTGAAGTTAAACGTGTCTCTGAGTGTTCATTTGGATACTGATGATGGTAAGATAGTGGAGAATCTGAGCTAAATCATTTTTTATTGGGGACTCTTTGGCCTCACAATGCCCTGCATGTATTCCTCCACCATGAATGGGTTTAGTTTTAGGACCAAAACCTTCTCAAAAAAAACCCTTCTCAAACCTTCAAAAAGATGTCGCACTGAGCTGTGTGTGTGTGTGTGTGTGTGTGTGTGTGTGTGTGTGTGTGTGTGTGCGCGAGCGTGTCTGCATGTGTACAGAGACAGCGAAGGTGGTTTTGCACAGGTGCACTGTGGTGCTTTATGTACTGACAACATGAAAGTGTTTAACTTTGCAGACGAGCTGTGCAGAGAAGGAGTAGAATACAGTGAGGGAGGTGGAGGGCAACACTGCTGTATGTGTGTACGGGGGGGCGGTTGGTGGGGAGAGAAATGCAGAGCAATTGACTTTAAAGGTGTGTTCTGAGCGATTAAATGCAACACAAATTGGTGGAAAGCTCTAAAACACATTTAGCATCTAGTGCAGAATGAAAGTATGTTTTGTTTTAGGGTGGACTCTTTATGCTTTAGTTAGTTTTATTTATCCATCTGTCTATATTTGCAGATTCTAACAGTACTATAATGATATGCACATATGCTCGTGATAGATATTTAATAAAACTAATCAGATTTTTATGCCAACAATCTATTGTTTTTTTATTGATATCAATTGCCTTTGGAGTTACTGATTCGTCAGAAGGTTGCGATATACTGGAAACACACCCCTTGGTCACTCTATTAGAAACATCTTGTGCTTCCACACACTGGGGCTACTGGTGGCCTAGTGGTCAGGGAGTTGGTCCTGTGATCAGATGGTTGCGGGTTTGAATCCCTGGATTGCTAGTGGCACCACTGAAGTATCCCCACACACTGTTCCCCGGGTGCTATGTTCCTGGCTGCCTGCTGCATCACTTGGTGAATGGGTTAAATGCAAAGAAAGAATTTTGTTCTGTTCCCACCGTGTGCTGTGGTGTGTTCATGTATGACAAATGGACACTTTATACTGGCCACTTTATTGGAAACACCTCCTTTATACTTGCACTCACTGGCCACTTGGAAACACCTCCCCTAATATATCTCCACTATAAAGGTGTGCAGGCACAGACTGTAGCCCACCTGTTGCAGAAGTTATCACTTCCCCTGCTACTTCTTTCTTCTCTGGTCAGTTTCTGATCACTGATTCTGTTGTCCAGATGTCATTTGGGTGGATGAAGTGATAAAGTGTCCAGGCTGGAGAACTTGGTTGGAGCTGTGGTGAGGCAAATGGTCTTGAACTTGGACAGAATGAGGTTCTGTTAGAATGTTTGGATAGGGACAGGTGCAGATGGGTTAATATTAGCTTGTGGATGGGTGTGTTTATTTATGAGCAAGAGGACACAGGGACAGTTGTCTTAGTGCATGTGCTCCTCTCCTCCAACACATGCTCTAAACAGATGAGGCTAAAAATAGAGAAGAGAAGGAGGACAGAGAGAGAAGAAAGAGGCAAGGCATATGGTGTATGTATGTGTGTGTGTGTGTGTGTGTGTTGCACGGCTGTTGAATGTCCCTCCAGCGCTGGGAATGGAATTTTGGAGGGAACTTTAGGTCCATGGTTTGTCCATTTACTTCTTTTTTTTTTTTTTTTTTGGCACGCCACCCCCCCTTCAGAAGACAACTTTATTTTTAATTTGTAGTTAAAAAAACAGTCATTAAAGCCGCTCCGAGCTTACCCTTCACCCCTCATTGAAGAAAAAAAATAATTAAAAAAAAATAATAATAATAATAAAATAAAGCAGAAACAAGACATACAGAAACAAATTTATAACACAAAAAAAGTTTCTAGTAACCTTTAAAGAAACAACAAACAAACAAAAAACAAAAAAAAAAAACACAAAACACCCCCCAAAAAACAACAAATCAAAATAAATGTTGTGTATTTTCTACACCCTTGTATGTGTGTCTAAGTGTAAGCCGTTTTGTCACTGGAAGTGGAGGGTAAATAACGCTGCCGAGGGTGTAGAAGCACCACACCCCCCCGAGGGCACGAGACGCAGGGACCCATGGCTACATGTCCCAGACACAGCCACACAGCCACATGCCCAACCCTAAAAGGGAGCCCGCGGAGGACCAGTAACGGTCCCTCCCCCAGTACAAAGAGGTCCGCAGAGGTGGGGCGGGTAGGGAACCCTCTAGACCCTCTGCGACTGCTCCCACGGTGCAGGTCAGGTCTACCTCCGCTGGAGGGCCATTCACGCACCGGAGAGATCCAAGTCCCCCGGGCCCGCCCCCCAACAGGGCGTATCCGCGCCCACCATAGCAACCCAGCCAGTCACCATACTGGCCCTGTAGGGCAATAAGAGGAAGGCCCGTAGATAGAGCCCCCCCACCACCAGGGAATGGATCCCAGGTGGCCTAAATGAAGGCAGTCCTCTGGCTCGGTCCAGGACTGATTCTCCAGATGGGCCCGGAGTGTCCCAGAAATCTCCGGACCACCCATCAGGGCCCCATCCTGCTACAGCAGGGCTGAGGCCTCCCCCCGGCCGACCCCCCCTGAGGGGAGGCCGCTCTTCCCGCCAAGATCTCACGTAACACCCCACAGGCCTTGTCCATTTACTTCTGACCCATAGCTCCCTTTGACAGGCAGTAAACAATCAACAACATTGTAAAAGATCAGAATATTTACAATTTGATCTTTTTTATATTATATATGAATTGTAATCCATTAATAAAGTTCTTTTCCTGAAGGTAATGTGCAGCTTAAACAATTTCTATTGTTTCTGGGAGGTGGTTGCTATGGCATTTTATCTATTTGCAAAATTATCTCTGTAGTGTTCCAGGTGGTTGCTAGCATCTTGCCTGTTAGTGTTCTGGATAGTTGCGAAGCAATTGCTTTGTTTCCAGTCGTTGCTAGAGGTCATAGGCAGTTGATGGGTGGTTGCTACAGCACTACGGACTATGTATTACTAATATTATGGATATCACCTCCAAGCAGATACTCTATAGTGGCAGTCATAGTGTGCCAAGTGGTTGATAGGCTGTCATTGTATTTCAGGCTTTCGCTATGGTGCTCTGCATGATACAAAGTGATCACTATGGTATTTCAGGTGGGAGCTAGGTGGCTACTATTGTACCCCAGGTAGTTGCTAGGGGGTTGCTAGTGACTTACAGAAAGTTATTCCATGGAATGGTTATAGTTTAATCAGAACAATCAGCATCAGAAAACTTAATTGAATATTACATTTGCACTGCCTGACAATTGAGATGTTGTTCTACCAGAGTTCTGAGCTTTTGTTCCTGAAACTAAAGCCATTCATGGTGGAGGGTACATGCAGGGTGTTGTGAGGCCAAATAGTTGGGTCGATAATGAATAAAATGGTTTGAGTTGAGTTGACATAGTTTGAGTTGTTTTGTTTTGTTTAAAATAGGTTTAAACATCTGGCTTCTTAAGGTTTAAGCATCATGCTAAGCTAAGCAGCTAAACACCGGCTGTTTTAGTCTTGCTAGGGTTAGGGTTAGGGTCCTTCAGTACAGACGCTTCTAATTACTATAGTGTGGCTGAGGGTACTCAAAGAGACTGTTGTTTTGGTTACACGTCTTTATAATTGAGTACTTTATTGAGTATTTATGTCAAATGATTTATAGTCACCAGCAACAAGGTGAACAGCATTTTTATTGATGAGATGTTTACCTGCTCTGCAGTCAGGTGGCACACCCGGAGCAAATACAAGAACAATTCACAAAACAAAGTAACGGACTGTTGAATTTTTGTGTAGAACGAGCAAAAAACTCCAACACTGAGAAGTTCAGACCAGTTTGTAGGTAAGGACTGTTGTGGGACGTGCAGTTCATTAGCAGGATTGAAAGTTTTCTTCTTTTCTTCCGTGGTTTAATTTATGCTCACTGATCTGGAAAGAAAACGACACAACAGAAACCACAATGTAATTAATTTCAGGAGCAGAAAAGTAACGTCTTACTAGAACAGCGGGACTTGTTTCTCCCAGGCTTTGGGTTGGTTACAAGACATCTGCTTCAATGAATGGCTATGAAATATGATTACACATCCTTGATAACATAAAACCATATGTTTGTAAGTCCATCAGGACTTACTGCTGAATGCATTTGGTCAAATTACATGTTTTGCTGATTTGTAGTGAATAAAGTAAACACCCACTACAAGAGGTTACATGTAAAAGGCGGTCACGTGGGACCAGCGAGCGCGATGGTCAGAGAATTCTAGGCTCTTCATAAATCCCCAAATTTCATTATTTTTTGGGTTCTTTAGATTCTAAGTTTAACATATATCAACGGTAGAAGTATATAAGATGTCGAAGAACAAGATTCAGTTTTCGTCTCCGAACGCTTCTCCCAGTGGAAAACATTTGAAACCGGCTACAGATGCTAACGATGCTATCCTGCAAGCACCTGAGCAACAACAAGGCAGACTTGAGGCTATGGTGGAGAGGGTGCTTAATGCTGCACTGGGTAGTGTGAAAGATTCAGTCAGTGCCCTGCCAAAGGACTTGGTGTAACATATGGCAGCAGTGAAAGGCCTTGGTGATAAAGTGGACCGCATTCAATCAGACACAAGGGGGCTGAAACGAGATTTTGTTGCCATAAAATCTGATGTGGACAAGCTTCAAGAATAACCGATAGAGTTGGATGATCGTGGCAGACGGACCAACATTAGGCTAGTGAACTTAGCAGCAAACAGAGAGGGAGGAGATGCTATCAAGTTCCTCCAGAAAATGCCACCTAAATGGATTCCCTCACTCGGAACAGAGCTTATACAATTTGAAAGAGCACATCGAATCTATCACTCCATGTCCAGTAAGTCCAACTGTCCTCAAACTATGAAGATCGACAAGCCATCCTGCAAGGGGCTAGGATGAAGGCAGGGAGCTGCTGATTTTTGCCGACTACAGCATGCACACCAGTGAGAACAGGAGAGCATTCAAAGCCGTGCGGAAAGATCTATGGGCGAAAGGAATATCAACTTTCCTGATCTACCCTGCTACCCTACGAGTTTCCTATCAAGGCTGGCAGCTGTCATTCAAGATGGTACAAGAGGCAGAGAAGTTCAGGAATGAAGTCATGGACGACCGAGCGAACTCCATCACCAACTCGCCACGAAGGATGTTAACATTTGTGGCGGAGGAGGAACACACAGAGGCGAGGGCCCAAGCTCATTAATGTTTCTGTTTATGGGGAAGATGAGTTGAAGAATTTTGACTGCGTTATGTGGTTTACACGTGTCTGTGTTACACAGTTAGAGGGGGGTGGGGGAGGGTTCAGGGTGGGAAGTAACCTCAGGTATGGGATCGTGCATGTTTTTTCAAATGAATCAAATACTGTCGTACTTGCAGCAGACTTAAGATTAATATTGGACAATAATGGTTAAATGATCAATATTGTGTTGGAACATTAAGGGTATAAAAACAAAAACAAAGCGTGTGAAATGTCAGGACTTCATGCGACGACATAGTGTTGACATTGCGTGTATTACGAAGTCCCACCTAAAGATAGAGGATGTTCCTCGTATGCAAGATAAGACATATAAAGTCGCTGCTTCCGCGAGTGATGTATCTAAAACGAAGGGTTCAATGATTATGGTTAGAAGGAATTTAGACCTAGTCATTGAGAAAACATTGACATGCCAAAATGATTTAGGTCTAGGTCGTTTATCCTTAATCTGCACGTCAATTCAAGGGAAGAAAATAGCCTTTGTGTCTGTATATGCGCCGTCAGTGTATGATGCCTCTTTTTTTCCTCGGCTATCAGCTAAACTATTAGCATTCTCAGAGTATGAGATGATTGTTGCCGGCAACATGAATGCTGTGCTCGATGTTAAATTAGGTCTTCACATACAGCATCTGCTGCACAACAACATGCATCTAATGATCTTAAGGCTTTTTGGATCAATTTAAGTCTTTTTGATGCCTGGCGATCACGCCACCCAGATGTCAGGGATTACATTTTCTTTTCCTCAAGCCACAAATCTTTTTCCAGAATCGACCATATTTTCCTGTCACATTCTCTCAACACAGCAGTGGACTCTTGTTCCATTCTACCGATGATAATATCTGACCATAATCCAATTCAAGTGGGAATTGATGTTGGAATGAAAATTAGAAAGTCACCAAGGTGGAGATTTAACACAACTCTATTACAAAACGAAACATTCCTCACTGAATTCAGAGCAGGACTAATTGACTTTTTATCCAAAAACAAAGGTTCTGTTGACGATCCTGTATTAGTTTGGATTGCAACAAAAGGCTTCATAAGGAATTTTTCTCTCTCCTTCTCATCCCACGTATATAAAGTCAGAATTCAGAAAATAAGCATGTTAGAGCAACAACGCCAGTCACTTGAATGGCAACTCAAAAATAACTACAGTCAGTCGGTAGAGCACAGCCTAATGGCAGCTAAATGTGAACTGAATGATTTATTGAGAAGAATACATAGAGTTAGACAAATACTATTTCATGGCAGTAGACCTAGCAAACTTCTTGCACTTAAATTAAAACAGTGTGAAAAATACACCTCCATAGATTCTGTTCGGTCTCCGGAGAAGGAGCTAGTTTTTAATCCATAGGAAATAAATTATTTATTTTAATCTTTTATCAGGATCTGTGTTCTTCTGCTGGAACTTCCAAAATTGAAGGATGTCGTCAGTTTGTGAATGATCTAGACATTTAAAACAATGAGAATCTGAAGAATTAGGTAAACCTATTTCTCTAGAAGAGCTCCACATAGCTGTGAAAAGTCTGACAAGAGGGAAAATGCCTGGACCTGACGGCATTCCTCCAGAACTGTTGCTACAGTTTTGGGATAGCCTTGGTCCAATGTTGTTGGAGGCCATACATGCGGCAGTGGATCAGGGCTTTTTTCATGACCATATGAATACGGCACTGATATCTTTACTACCAAAGAAAGGTAAAGACCATACTCAATGTGCTAATTATAGGCTAAATTCCTTAATAAATTCTGACCTTAAGTTGTACTCCAAAGTACTGGCCTCAAGACTGGATAACTATATGGGAAGGCTAATCCATTTAGATCAGGCAGAGTTTATGAAGGGATGATTAGCTGCAGATAATGTACGCTGTTTGCTTCTTAATATTCATCAATCTCATGAGGCAGACTCCCCTTCTGCAGATCTATCACTAGTTGCTGAAAAAGCATTTGACAGAATTGATTGGGAATATTTGTGGGAGGTTAGGGATAAATTTGTCCTGGGGCGGAAATGTATTGATATGATTAAAGTTTTGTACAGGAATCCTTCTGCAGTGGTATGCACAAATGGCCTACACTGTGATTCATTTCCAGTCTTTAGAGGAACCCATCAGGGTTCACCTCTGTCTCCTGCTTTATTTCTTCTATCAATTGAGCCATTAGCACAGTATTTCAGACAACATCAGATCATTACACCTGTTGAAATCAAGGGGTCGAGGCATGTGATATCTTTGTTTGCTGATTATATTATTTTATACATGTCAGATATACAGAAATCATTCAGCGGTTTATTACCAGTGTTTGATAGATCTGAAGTTGTATCTGGCTATAACATTAATTGGGGCAAGTCTGCATTATTACCACTTAATAGTAAGGCCAAGGTTGTGATACCCTCAGTGATTCCTGTAAAATCAGACCTAACTTATTTAGGTACAAGTGTTAAGACATCACTTCCCGAAATGATAAAGTGTAACTATGAAAAAATATTCAAAGATGTACAGCGGGACTTGGCCACCTGGAGTAAAATGTCAGTTTTTTTTTTAATTAGAATCTCTATAATAAAGATGAATATCCTACCTCGAACTACTTTTATTAGCATGATGCTCCCACTGCCGCCTCCGACTGACTATTGGAGAAGGTTAGATGGGCTTCTACGCAAGTTTATATGGGATGGGAAGCACCCTAAAATACGTTTCTCCACTTTACAAATGTTCTAAATCTCATCGGGGACTCTCACTACCGAATTTCAAACTCTACCATCAAGCTTTTCAGTTGCGGCCTTTGAAAACATGGTTAGATTCCTCATCATTAACCTCTTGGAGAGAGATTGAGGAAGTCCTCATTCATCCCTTGAGGCTTGAAGATGTGTTATTCTCCACTTTGCCTAAAAAGAAATATATTGTTGAGTTTGGTCCTGTACTAAATTATACAATAAATTTCAGAATAGTAGAAAAACAGGCTAAATATGACATGAAAGCACTCTCTGGAATAATCATGGTCTGACTTCTGGAAAAAGGTCTTTTCAATCTCAGTCATGGGCATCTAGTGGTATTCATACACTGGGAGATATATATGGCATGAATGGACTGATGAGTTTTGAAGAACTTTGTCAACTTTTTGATATTCGATATTTGATCTTCAATTGCGGTCAGCATTACATGCCTATGGAGTACCATGGGAGTCAAATGTGCAAGTCCACCCAGTTAATAAAAAGTTACTGATCTCTCCCTTTAGAGGATTTGTCACCTTTTCATATCAATGGCTTTCAGAAGCAAACTACTCTAACATTCAAATACAGGCTAAATGGGAAAGAGACTTAGCAACAGACTTTAGACTGGGAAGGGATATGGGATAATGTTTTCAGTGCGTCAAAAAAACAAAATCACCAGTTGATTCAATTCAAGTTCTGTCATAGGGCATACTGGACACACATTGATAGGTTTCATGCCAAGCAAACAACCAGCTTGAATTGTAGTTTATGCAATAAAGGTATTCCAGGCACTTTTAAACATATGGTTTGGGACTGTCAGGAAGTTCAATCGCTCTGGAGGGAAGTAACGTTTATTTTGTCTGAATTATTAGAACTAGATATCCCTCTACAACCAAGCTTATTGTTGCTTAATGATGACTCACAAATTGAATGTTCTGAGAAACAATGAAAAGTGTGGCTTGCAGGTCTAACAGCAGCAAAAAAAATGTATTGTACAGAGGTGGCTACCCCCACATAAACGTTCTATTAAAAAATGGGTGTTATACTTTCAAGATGTTATAATGATGGAACTGTCTACTGCAAGCATCCATGGTGCAAGAGTTTCAACGATACAAATGTGGGAAAGGAGTGCAGGGGTGGTTAAAGACTTGCTTGCGAGTCATGTACAATGAAATGTCTCACATGCTTTATCTCTCCTTTTTTTGTTTTCCGTTGTACTTGGTGTAATTGTATTTTAGGCTAAATAACATGCTTTGAATACTGTAGGTTTTATTTGTTTTTTTGTTTCTTTTGTTTCATTTATGTCTTGAGTCATTGGGTCATGTGACTGGTGTCTGAGGTTATTGAAAAAAGATATAGAAACATATACATTTGTGCCATGACTGGACAACATTTACATTTACATTTAC
>JBBPCX010118511.1:6173-20323 GCA_037974365.1 Hydrocynus forskahlii
GATGTGTGCCCAGCACAGTTTTCTGTTTTTCCTGCTTAAAACACCCCTACATCTACTCCTTTGTTATCTGATTTAGTCTTTTTCTTTTGTACTACATCATGTTTCTGGTATCAGGGAAGGTCTCTGAGCTAGCTGAGCATTTTTTTTTGATGACAGGTGGAAGTGGTGAGAGGGAGATGAGGCATGATGTTTAGTTAATATTTTCAATGAGTCAATTTATAGCCCTAACAATATTATTGGTGTCATGTGATTTCGAGGCTAGTGGCTGGAACTGCAGACCACTAACTTTCCCAGAAAAGCAGAACACATCCACCGACCAACAGCAAAAAAAGAAAAAAAAATTCTTGAAAATTCTTTAAAAAATAGATTTTAATAAACTGGCGACTCCGTGTGTGTATGGTACATCTGGAGTATGTGTGTGTGTGTGTGTGTGTGTGTGTGTATGCTCACCGGCAGGGCTGACATGTTTGAAGGACGTGGCTGCAGGCATTCCCAAAGCACTTTTCAACTCTCTGACCAACTGCCAGGCATTCAGAGCATCACACAGGTTAATGAATCCTGGAGATCCATTTAGCACTAAAAGCGAGAGAAAGATTAAATATTGACAAAAGCAGAACATTGCAGGACTGTGTGTGTGCGCGCGCGCACCTGTGAGCGGCAGTGCGGAGCGTAAAGTGTAGATCTGAGCCGGAGCCTGGTGAGGGTTCATGCCGTAGCGGAGCTGCAGCTGAGAAACTCCGCTGCTGTACTGCCTCCGAAAATAATCCGCGATCGCCTCGTCGTACTGAGCTGTGTGAGTGAAAGCCTGGCAGAAGAAGCGCATACACATACAAACACATGCACGCACAGAATAAACAATAAATACGTTTAATCATTTCATATGTAAAAAATAAAGAACAAGAACAAGCAGACAAGAAAAGTGAACTATGAACCATTGGCAGGTGAAATAAGGTCACGAAGAGTCAACACACTGAACTAACCGCTGAGACAGACCAAACCTCTTAGCAGGACACTGATATACACCACGACTCTTTCTGCCTGGACTTCTGAGGTCAGCAGGAATGTGGGCCTTGACCCGGTGAGCAGTGCAGCAGTCAGGGGGCACGTTATCAGGAAATCTCTGCACAGTCTAACCCATCGCTCAAACAATGATTAAAGACGCGTCTGTTAACCTGATCAATAATGTTTTCAGCAGAGGGTGATAAACCGTGCTTAAAAAGCAATAATGCAAAAACTCTTGCTTAAGAATGGAGGTTTGTGTAGAGTCAGTCAGTGGTGGGGGTTGAAGGGGGTGTTGCTCAATATTAACCGCATCAAAGTGCAGGTCTGAACACGACTCAGAGAGCAACATGGGCAGAACAAGCCAAAAAGACATTCTAATGATCAAACACACCCTGCTGAATTTTGCCCGACAATACTGTAGGAGCCCCACAGGGGGCACTGACTTGGCTACAGCACCAGCTGTGCACTAAACCACAATGAGAACATGGCGCTTAAATTTACTTTCCGTGTTTAAACACAATAAAATACAGAACTCTCTTTGGTCACTACGCCCAGAACCAAGTTTATACCAGAACAGACAAGTATAAAAGCTGGGGTGGTTTGTGGTAACGAACATCCAACATCAGTTCCTGACCTCATTGCTAAAATCACATCCTCACAACAATGTTCCAACATCTAAGCCTCCCCTGAAGAGCGAGAATGTTTCTGCCCCAAAGCGTGGAGAAACTCGCCCTTTGAATACTGATGACTTCAGAGGAAATGTGGGATGAGTAAGTGTCTACAAAACTCTTCGGATTTAGACGGTGGCCACCTTAAGAGCAAGAGTCTTGCGGGTGTCGAGGCGGGTGTCGTGGTTGTCAGATGACTCCATCTCCTTGGCGACAAGGTCGTAGTCAGATGGATCACAGACGATCGTCACCCGGGCGTGGTTTTTAGCCGCAGCACGGAGAAGAGTGACGCCGCCTGGACACGACAGGGTTGAGCGATATGGTCAGAAATCTTTTCAGAACATTCTCCCTGATTGTCACCGAGTATTATTTGCAATTCCTACTGCTCTGGAAAAGTTCATCAGTAAGCTTAACCACAATTATTGATAGTTACTAGTAAATAGAAAACATGCCAGAAAAATGAAACATTTTCATAGCACTGCACTTTAACTTTGATCTTTCTTTTATCACCATTTTCTGAACACAGCTATATCTGTTAACTGTCCACTCATGGCACTAAAGTAATCAAAATGGACATTATTAAAAAAAATTTTTTTTTTATTTGATAGCCCAGACCTAAGTTAAATGTTTAGTTCAATTGAGTTCAATGTTTGCTCGCTAACCCATTTTTAACCTATATGAAGGTATTTCTGGATGTTTTGCTCACCAATGTCAATCTGCTCCACTGCATCGGCCACAGTCACACTTGGAGAGGCCACTGTCTTCACAAACGGATAGAGGTTACAAACAACCACTCTGAAAAAGGACAATACAAAAATCTAATGAAGCTTGCACTTTAGTTCCAGTTCGCAGCTTTATTGCAAAGCCAAAGAAGCAAAATTCAGACAAATGTGTACTGGCTGACTGACTACCTGTTTAAATTTCATTTTTCACCAAACACCTTTAACTATATGGCCTAGAACAAGTTTGCCAGTTTAATATAATCACTTGCTACTGAGCGAGATCCTAGCTTTTGGCTCGTAACTCAGTCATATTTAGCAACTCAACCAGAAGTGGGTAGTATTAGCACCCTATGAATTTTTGGTGTTCAAAAATTTAAGTTTTCCTTTCATAACTTTGTGTCATAAAATAAAATAATCTAAATAAGGTTTGAGCCCTGGTGCAACCAGTTTTTTTTTTATATAACCTTAGCACTGTACCTTTTACATTGTCCTTTAGTCCAAGGACCCAGCCCCATGTCATCAAAAGTCTATTAAAACCCATACGACGCACTTGACCAATCAAATTCCACTACACAACTCATTACACCCAATAAGAACGCTCAAAACCTTAAGTCACTCCACAGCAGCAGTGCTTGAATTCCCCAGTGATTACATTAAGCTCTCTCTCATACAACACATCCTCAGGCTAAAGTTAATCAAGTTAGCAAATTTAATTAGATGTCACATGATGTTAATTCATCTCTTTCACCTCACAAGACTGAAGCCCAGTTTCTCCATATCAGCCCGATCTGATGGCATGTGTCTGGCCAGGATGCCGCCATGGACAGCGGGGTGAAGGGTCTTGACCCTGCCGCCAAGCATCTCTGGAAAACCAGTGAGCTCAGAGACATCTCTGCAAAAAAAAAAAAAGAGTCCATTATTAGTAATGGAAAAGCCAACTATTAATTTAAAGATGAATCAAGATAGCAGAGCTTTAAGAGAGACCAAATAATAAATTTACATGCATGGCTTTCAATGTACGTCACTGATAAAAAAAATAATAATAAATAAATAAAAAAAAACTTTACAAACCTCATCACACTATAAAACACAGTAGCCTGGGTTACAACGTAAAGAATGAATCTAAGTCTAGACTGCACGGATTAGTGAAAGAATACTTGGTTTGCAGTTTAATCTAAAACTAGGCCTAATTCATGGCCTCTGTGGGTCAAATAACATGCATATAAATGGAAGTGACAATTAGGCTCGGTTTGTTACTGTGAAAGAGAGCAGTAAAATTATTTCAAATACATCTGTCAGTACGGAAACATTTAGAAGGTAAATCTTTACTGTAATAAGTTTGAGTTTAAACGGGGTAACCACACCAGCTGTACTTAACATTGGGGAAAACCGTTATCACAGGTAAAGGAAGTGGTTAGGGCCAGTCTGACCCGGGTGACATTCACCTGACAGAGAGGCCGGCATCCCGCAGTGTTTTGGCTGTTCCGCCTGACGCCACTAGCTGCAGCCCCACCGACACCAGACGCTTGGCGAAATCAAGCAGCCCGCTTTTATCTGACACACTAAGAAGAGCTGGAGAACAAAAAAGGGACAACAGAGGAATAAATGATCATCAGGGTTGGATGTTGTTTATCATGTCTGACACCACTGCCTTAATATCAATATAATTTTTTTTGGATAATTTATTCAGAGATCCCTAAAGTGGGCATGGCTTAAACCATCATGGGCTAATCAAAAACAGCTGACATTAATAACATGCATGTAGCATGTAATTTAAGCAGCCAATCAGCAGGCTCCATTTCTAAACAAGTATAGTTATTCGCTGATATGGCTGAGAGCTTAATACTTAATCTGGGTATTAAATCACAAACTTCAATATCATATCGCAGCATTTAAATAATTCAGTAAGCACTGAACTGCAGTTTTGTGATTTTGTGGCAAATATTATGACATGTGTCGTATCAAAACTTGATTTTATCCCTTAACCTCTATTAGATTAGCTTGCAGTATCACTTGTTGGACTGTGTGAATGCGCAAAACTCAGGGTTTTTCCAGTATCTGAGAGGGACTCGTTTGTATATGACAGGATCACAAAGATCAAACACTGATTGTGACATACTGTGCAGCAACTTCGCGGTTATGATAAACTGGCCAAAAACATCAGCACACAGGACAGGAGCAGAAATTGTTGTCCACACTGGCTCCTTCTGTCTAGGGCGTTTTAGCATTCATTTGCACCATTCAATACACCATTTAAACTTCCTGAGGGGTTTAGAGATGATGATGATGATTTGGGAACACATCAGTTACTAACCACAGATAAATGAAGCGGCAGACACACAAACTGCTGCACAGCACAAAAATGACCCAGGTCCCCGGTACACCCCACACAATAACACAAACTGAATCACTACACAAATCACACACTGCTCATCTGGCTGCTACATGAAGAAACTCCACTTCAGTCACATTAATATCTCCAGAAATCCTCATTTATGCTGAACAGCCATGATCTCATTAAAACAAAGTTTACCGTCGCAAAGAAAGAGTCAGACTCCTCATAAAGGCGCTAAATGAACTAAATAAAACAGGAATTCAAGAAATTAAACTTACCGAGTTCAGAGGCCATGCTTGTTCACACACTGAGAGACAGAAGAGGGAACAGGAGGACACACCGCGGCTAATCAAACACACACTCATCCAGGAGCATTATGGGAAATGAAGTTTTTTGTGTTTGGGGCCTTTGACGGAGACAGGGCGCGATATATATAATGCGTTAACGCGCTCTATATGTATATCTCGGAGAAAGACATATTTCTCATTCATAGTGTGAATATCTCACCAAAATGTTTATTAAAGCCTACAACTTATCACTTACAAACACAATGTAGGCCTCTTTTTAAATCACTAAGTCAATAAAACATGTTTATAGACCAAGTTCGCTTTTTGCCGACAGGGGGCGCCATTGGTCTACCAAATTAGGCCTATCACCATCTGAAAAACACCTTTTTCCTCTAGAAAAAAAGTTGGAATGACCAGTACAAGTAAAAATAAAGACTCTACAAGGCAGCCTATATCCGTATTTCATTACAAAACAGCGTACTTAACTCTACCTTAATTTAGCCCTGAAAATACACCAAACCCCTTCATTTGGCCGTTAATTTGTGAAACTGACCCCTTAATTTTACCTTAAAATTTAACTTAAAGCATGAATGTGAAACCCCTTAATCTTAAATTTAAGGTGATAATTTAGAAGGTTCTATTATTTAAGGGACACATTTGAACAAGTAAGGGAGAAAGTCAGTAATTTTACCTCTTAATCAGCCTTAATCTGTGCACCTTTTCCCTTAATTTATCTCAGTTTCCTGTATGGGTAAAATTAAGGCTTTGGTTTCGTAATGTATAACAGAGTGTGGGAGCTTGTTGGAAAAGACTGAAGAACAATGGTCAGAATGGCCAAGAACGCCCTGTAACCTTGCATTTTCCAATTTTAGTACAGGACAACCACTGCCCTGCTCTAACCAGGCCTGGTTTATCTTTTATACTAAGCTTTTAAAGTGACACTGCAAACCAAAAAAAAATCAGTGGCGTCCTTTTATTAGCTACCAGGACAATGTCGCTAGCTAGTAAGTTGTGTACACCAATTACCATCATAATCTACAGGCCTAAATTCTGTTCAGTAATCTCTAACACAGTTTCTTACGTGGGTTGTGACAGTGTACCACTCACTAACATCTATAAACATAGGCTGAAGTACTTTGGCATAGCTAAAAACTGTTTTTGGTCTGTTTTGTCAGATTTTATAAATAAAGGTATGTCATATTTGGGCTATGTTCTAATATAAAGGGATAGGGCTGGTGGGGTAAGCAGGATCCACGGGGTCCCCCTCCCAAATTTCAGTAAAGTCATAATTCCAACAAGCCACAGGGGGTCGAGAATTACCTCTGTAAACTTGGTGTGTGAGAGCTCTCATCCACAAAACTTACTGAATCAGGTCTGTTTTTCATCATAAGCTGTACAGCTAGTTATTTGGGGGCCTTGAGTCGTGGACCCCCCTCAGTTTGTGCTTTTTGCTTCTGTTTCCCTAATAAACTGTATCATCATGTTTACCTAAGCATATCTTACACTTCTTGATTCTGGGCCCCTGAAATGAAACTGTCCTAAATAATATTTCTTAGGATTTATAAATAATATCTTTTGACTGGAATTTAAAGATGACTTCTGCTGATCTTTCATTCCTTTCAAATTTTATTCAGAGTGGATTTGGTGGGAAATGTTTGGGTGGATTTCTCTACAGTGGACGTGAATGGAACCAGACTTCTCCAACAAATACAGCCGTTTTATTCACTATCAAGCCACGGTGAAGCTCCTCGTGTCTCTGAGTATTTATATGGATGTTGATGTTAGTAAAATAGTGGCAAATCTGAACTAAATCGTTTTTTATTTTTAGACAATTTTGCCTCATGCTCTCCATGTATCCCACCAGCATTAAGGGGTTTTGTTTTAGGACCAAAAGCTTCACAGAACTCTGGTCAAAACTCAAGCATCAAGCGATGTGTTCATAATCATTTCATTGAATAACTTTCTGTGAGTTTTTAGGTTAAGATGCATAATGAGTTCATTCAGGGTGCGTTCCAGCAATCAGGCAGGGTGTTCCTTTAATTACTGGACGCATGCCAAGCCAATGCTCTAACACCTTTTTAGAAACCTGTCGCCTTTTCCTGTAATTTAATTAAAGTGGACAAAAAGGCACACGCGCCAACAGGGCTCCAGGGGGCAGTTAAGGCGAGAGGCGAAATTGTGACTGGCCGATTGGGCATCAGTTAAGCTGACCGCATCGATTTTATTGATTTGCAACAGCTTTTGGGCTAATTTCATCTTCAAAGGTGAGCGCTCTGTTTTTGGCTCCAGGGGCATTTAATTCCCCCACCTCTCATCCACCAGTTTATATTTTGCCAAGTGATTAGGTAAAAGTGTATTATGGGAGGCAACAATAAGTCTTATTTGGAGGTTGGGGGTGGGGTGGAAATAAGGTGGGAGAATCAATAACTTTTTATTTGCCTCAGGGTCAGCACAGGTTGGGTGTTATTGATGCTTTTAAATGCATCACAACTCTCTTTGCGCGACTGCAGGAAATGCTGAGGTGGGCAAGAAGGTGGTGTAAACTGGGGAGCGAACACACACACACACACAAATACGTCCAACCGCTCGTAAAAGTCATAAAAAACGTTAGAGTTGATGGATGAATCTCAAATGAACCTGTCTGGACACATTAATCATGTCTTAACAGCCTGTGAGTTTTTGTATCATTCAGGTGACTTTGGGCAGAGGGACGTACACCTGGAAAAGCACACGATTCACCCAAGATGTTCAAGATAGGTGTTTCCAGTAAAGTGGCCAGTGATTAGAAGCACAAGGTGTTTTAATAAAGTGGCCCATGAGTGAATCAAGATGTTTCTAATAGTTTAGTGAAATTAGCCCTCCATTGCTTTTGTCTCCATCTTCAGCACTGCTCTATGAAGGGCTGCCCCTTCACAGGTCAACATACGCAGAGCTGTTGTCCTATTGGCTGATGAAATGTTTATGTCAAAGTTCTTCAAAGTTGAACTGAAGGACAATTAGAATTATACTACAGTGATTTCAATTCGAAAGTAATATAAATGTGGTGATTTCATCATCAAAATGCCTGCATGAGAAAGCCCTAAAAGAATAGTTCAACCTTACCTGCTAGTGTAACTAAAGGTGAATGGAAGCTACTATTAACCAGTTAGCACAATATGATTTTGATCCTGCTAATCAGTTGGATTCCATTTGCTGTTAACAACATTAGCATAATCGACTATTCCTTCAACACTTTGTTTAGACTTCCTCAGGATGTGCTAATAAGGCCTGTGCAGTTGAGACAATTGCTGAGATGCTAGTGTGGTGCTCCTAAAAAAATATTTTTAGGAAAAGCCCACCAAAAGGGTTCCCATCACTGGTGCAGAAGACATTGGCTGTCAATGTGCTGGCCTCCTGCAAGTTTATATTTATGAAGTCCTTGTTTTGTCCTTGCCTTACTCTTGGCTCAGGCTAATGAATTAGCATCAGGCTAATAACTCCGACTCCTGGCAGCCTGAGCAGCGACACCACCCATATTTATCTGCTGCCCTGCTGTGATCGGGTCTAATTGGTGGATCAGGACTTCATTAGAGCAGATTAAGCGTGAGGGTGTATGAGTGGGGGCCAGTGGGGAGCAGGACAGTACCTTGGTGAGAGAGAGAAAATTAGCTGATTGCAGAGAAGAGGTGTGCTTCACTCAGGGGGAGGACGTGAGTTTGATGGATGGACAATAACTGGAGGTCACAGTGTTTGGGTAAAGTGATGGCTCCGAGCTGGAGGAACTGAGTGAGGGGTTTTCATCAATTCAGAGCCATTAGCATGTCAAAAGGAAGCATGGCAATGGACGCTCATCTGCATGAGGATGCGCTATGGATATTTAGTCACTCACACACACACACACACACTCCCTACATATGCCATACATGGTTCATTCCCTCACATTGGTGCCAAATGGTCATTATTAATTTCAACCGTTTTTCATGTCTTCTACAGTTTGTTGTACAGTGTTCATACCAGCCATCGAGTATGATATTTACTTTTTCTAGTTTTTCTGAAACTCCCCAGCCCATGGTATAAAATCTCTTGTCTGGAAAGATCCACAGATGTTTCTGTCCAGCCCTCTACAATGAAAACTCAAGGCTGTAGGTTTCATGTGATTTTTCAACGTAACGTAAAAAGGAATTAAAAGATGCACACATTTGCTCATTCAATTGTTGCTGGATTAAATGGCTGTAAAACAACCCACATTTAAACACATTTACTTTTAATATGTATATACATTCACATTTACAGCATTTAGCAGCTGCTCTTCTCCAGAACGTACACCAGTGATCAAGTAGTCCAATTCTGTTCTTCGAACCTGAAAAGCTAAACTTAAATCAACATCCGCTGTTCAACTGCCAGCTAAATTACACATGTTAAGAGATCCTGCCAAAGACAGACAGACAGACTGACAGATAGATAGATAGATAGAAAAATATCTCTTTCTATTTCTATACTCTCTCCTGCTATCACTACGAAACCAACCCCCTTAATTTTACCCCTTTACATTACCCTAAGTTTGCCCTTAATTTTCCATACAAGAAATTAAGAAATATTAAGTGGAAAAGTGCACAGAAAAGGTAAGGGGAAAATTCAGTAGGTTTACCACTTAGTCAGCCTTAATCTGTGCATTTTTCCCCTTAATTTTCCTTAATTTCTTGTATGGAAAATTAAGGGGAAACGTGCACAGATTAAGGCTGACTAAGTGGTAAACCTACTGAATTTTCCCCTTACCTTATCAAATTTGCCCCTAAAATAATACTGCCTTAAATGTAAGATTAAGGGGTTTCACACTCAGACAGACCCCTTTATTTAATCTAAGGTTAAATAAAGGGGTCTGTTTCACAAATTAACAGCCACTTAATTCAAATTCAGGGGGTTGGTGTATTTTCAGGGGTAAATTAAGGTAAGGGTCAAGCACGTTTTAAATACATTGTTTTTTGTGGTGTATCCTCTCTTCCTCTCTCTGGTCAGGGAAGGTGACAAAGTGACCATGTAACGATCAGTAAAAATGAGCACACTTTATTTAAGACATGAGTGTGAAACCCCTTAATCTTAGATTTAAGGCCCTAATTCAGGAGTTTCTATTATTTTTGGGGCAAATTTGAAAAGGTAAGCGGGAAATTATATAAAAAAGTCCCAGTTTCGTTTAGGGATTCTCCAGCGGTTAATAAAAAAAATGGGTTCTCAAAACAGAGTGGCTTGTTTATAATGAAAACACACACACACACACACACACACACGCTGAGGGCCAGCCGCCCATCCACCCTGCTCCTGCTTCTTTACCGTAAGCTGGTTTAATTTGGCTGAGATGGGAAGCTGACAGCTGCTTCATGTTGATAGAGTGAGTGTGGAGGACAGAAAAGATGGAGTGACATCATGTCATCCCTCAAAACACTGTTCATCTTATCACCTCATCACACACACACACACACACAGACTCTCTTACTGTTTATTGTCACTTATCATGATTACTGCACTGACTGTATCTATACGTGCAGCCTCTGTGTGATAAGTCCACCATCAGAAGCACAAGGAATGGTGAGAAAACTGTGTAAGAGAATGATCAGATCAGTGTGTGTGTGTGTGTGTGTGTGTGTGTGTTTATTTATTGTTATTTATCCTCTACTGATTGGTCACTTTGGCTTCTTCCCTAACCAGAGAGAAAAAGAAAGGATAGCAAGAGAGAGTATAGAAATAGAGAGATATTTCTCTATTTATCTATCTATCTATCTGTCTGTCTGTTCATCCAAATGTAAGTAAGACGGTCTGTCTGTACTTATCTAACCTTCATCAAAGCTTTATTTCAGTTAAAGAGTAGGAACAGGGAAAATATTTACTTTTCTAAATGGAAGAGAACAGGCAGAGTGATTCACATTCGCTGTGTGATGATAAGCATGTGTGTGTTTCATCGGCAGGAGTGTGTTTGGGGTGATTTGATTGAGCAAACGCTTTTATTGGGCCTAATTATAGCGAGTGGCTAAGCCTTGCTCCACATTACAGCCTGCTGCCACAGAGGTTAAGTGTCCTGATAGATGGGACATGTAAATAAAAGAGCTATGTAACACACACTCACACACACATACATTCGCATTAATTTCATTACCTTAGCTGTCTCGTTGTCCTGTAGCTCAGCATCTCTTTTATCCTGTTCATAGTAACACACACACACAAGCCCTAAAATACTCATTTATAGTACAAAATGTTATTTATTTTTAGTTTTTTTTTTTCATTCATTCATATGTACGTATTTATTTCAGCATAACTGTCCTGTGAAATTAATTTTGTCTGTCTAACTAGTTTGAATTTACTTTACCAAACTTTAATTGGTGCTATGTTCTATGTTTCATTCCATATTTTTTCTTTGTCTGTTTTCTGATGCATAGTTTCACATTCATTTTTTTTCTTTTCTTAGCTGCAGAGATCTCATTGCATAAAGGTTCAAATAAATTCTTCACTTTTCCTTTATGTGTCCAATCCTTTTGCATTATCACTTTTGCAGTACTCTTTTCAAAGCCAGTCAGTAATGTTTTGAGTAAAATGTAAAAACAGTGTTCAGTATTCATTATTGAGGATTTAGTAATAATGACTCTCTGTTCAGTATTTAGTAGTGAGGTGTTTAGGATTCAGTATTCATGATTCAGTGTTAAATACTGGATCAAGTACTAATTACTTGATATCCAGTATTCACTTTCCAAGACTGAGTTTTTAGTATTAACTATTAATGCTTTCATAGCTATTAATCAGAAAATAATGTTTTTCTTCTGCATATTTATGCGATAGTTTACTTCTTGATGTACTTCGATAACAGTTTTGTTACTCAGAGACATTGTCTTAATTGCTTGTTTCCCTCTGCCAGCCAATCTTGATGACTGATGAATGAAAGAGGAGGAGAGGATAAAGTAGTGAGCATGATTAATGGCAACATGTCAGGTGGGCACACAGATTAACCTCGGGTCTGATCGAGCGTTGCTTAATTAACCTCACTGAAGAAGTAAGGGTAACATCCACACACGCCATTTATCACTGACTCCTAATGTTGTGTTTCGTCAGGAGTTCACAAACTGTCCCTGTGCTGGAATGGGGATTTGGCATGATTTTACTTTTTTGCTAGAAGAAGATGGAGAAAAAAAAGGAAAGAATTAGGGTTCTAAAGCTTTAATTGATTAATTGACCCAGACTAAAGCCCAGGTTCAGCTTAACACAGTATCAGTCTGGATGACCCTTCTAATTTCAATATAGTGCAGTATATACATAGCAGTAATACGTACAGAGGATTCTGTGTTTAGTGTTCAAGGTTCATCAAAACTATTTACTATTCAGTATTTAGGATTAAGTATTATTTAGGATTTGGTTTTCATGATTCAGTTTTCATTAATGGATCAAGATGATCCAGTATCCAGTACTCAGTATCCAATATAGTACTCAGTATTTAGTACACAGTGTTTTGCATTGAATTTTGTATTTATTCTGCACATTCATTATGAAGACAATGATGTTTTTCCAAATGCCGTAGAACATTGAGAGGAGCTGTGACGCCTCAGAGGTTAAGCCATTGGATTCAAAATTCAGTGGGTTTTCCCCATGCATTTTTGAACCCTATTCTCAACAATGTTATGATGCTTTATATCTCTTCAGAGATAACTTATGCTGCTTACTTGGTTTATAATACATTGAGGATTTAGTATTCATGATTTACTGTTCTGTGTTTAGTACTGGAGATTCAGAATATAGAAACCAATATTCATGATTCTGTATTCAGTGCAAAGGCTTCTTTTATTAGTATTCACTGTTCATAATTCAGTTTTCACGACATCCTGTTAAAGGTGTCATGTTGCTTTCTGTTACTTTATTTCAGTCCTGAAAACGTTTCCATTTAATAGTGAATTCACTTCATGTCTAACAAGCTGTGAATTAGATCAGTTCAGTATTCAATACTGGATCAAGTACTCATTATTTGAAATCCAGCATTCAATATTTAGTATTTAGTATTTAACACTTTATTAACTTCTGCATATGTATTATGAAGACTACAATGTTTATTCTCAAATACTGTTGTCACATGAAGAAACATTTTTTTTTGTACTCTGATCTGGCTCTAAAGGGAAGCTGCACCATTTGCTTTCAGCAAATGTTGAACTTTTAAAATTAAACTAAATCTGTAATTGATCTGTTAGTGTGAACTAAAAGACCTGCAATCTAAAAATTAATAGTGATGTCTAAACTGTTTTTAATTACACTGTATTACAGAGAACGAAGTCACATGTATTATCATTACTGAGATTTCAGTGAAGGGTGTAAGTGATGCTCCTGGAGACAGTTAATAGATTACTTGAATGTATTGCTAGAAAAACCCTCAAAAGTATTCCAGGACAGTTTGTTGCAATTTCTAATAGAATTTACTCTTCCTGTACTTTGTCATGTGTTATCGAACCTTTACTCAAAACACTAGAATTGTATCACATTTTGCTCTGTCATATTTATAAAAACAACTTGTCAACGCATCCATGATAGGCTTCTGTTGATGAGTTGAAAGAGAAATGTTCTGGAAGATCAGATTAGAAAGCAGGGAAGAGTAAATGTGGAGTAGGTTTAACAGGGAAAGGACATTATTAAATTTAAGTCACCATTTCTGCTTCTAGTCATGTAATATTGCATGAAGGAGCGATGAAACATTATATACATTGCGACAAGCGGAATTCAATGTGACATGGGAAAAAATGTGAAGAAAGAACATTGTTACAACACTGCATATGTTTTGGGCGTGGGGGGCGTATTCGCTGCCTGTGTCGTCAATTACGCATATTACGCTCTGCTTGTTGTCAGGTGGCATGAAAGAACTGTAAAGCATCATAACATTACTGTAAGCAGCAAACAAATCAGCATTGGGAAACTCCATTGGATTTCAAGTCCAACACCTAAGCCAGGGGATTTTTTCACCCCCTGGGCAGTTTATAATGTCTTATAGAACCTGGACTCAGAGCACCAGACATAACGCAGTCTTTGCTCTGTCGTTATTAAAGGTCTCCTTGTCACAGCAGGTCCATGATAGGCTTGAGTTGATGAGCTGCAGAGTAATGCGGAGATCCTCCAAAGCAAGGTAAAGAAAGACTGT